>BMAW01103521.1:65117-77790 GCA_019974015.1 Nephila pilipes
ATTTTAATCCGCTTCTTTCACCATCCATATTCAAAAGTTTCGAACTGAATAAAACTAGATATGTGAAATGCATAGTTTCAGTTACCCTAAAATCTGAAATAGGGTAAGCAAATGTACAAGAACATAAACAATCTCAACATAAAAAAAAAAACTTAAAATAACAAAAAGCCTGAATTAATATATATTTCTTTAATCTGTCTCCATGATAAGGTATTAGGTGTAATGGCCTTCCTTCATTATTTAACACCACAACCAACTTAAAGTCTAATTAAATAGTCAATAAGTTCAAAATTCCAATAGAAGATACGTAAGAGAAAGACAACTCAGTTTGTTATCGATCAAAAAATACGCACGATCACTCTCTTTCGAATCCCTCTCAACTAAGTTAATCATAGTTTATGTTCAAAAATCGCAGCTTACAACATATCTCATTCCGATTCAAAAATTTCTCGATTATAGACGATTCAACTCCTATTATTCTAATCAGGAGTCACAGCTAACTTCAATTCAAATAATTAATTACAATAATTCACTCCAATTTACATACATCTTTCAGCTTGTTTTATCCTCTATCTCCCTTCTCTTTCCTTTCAGTTCTATTTCGCTTCTATATCACTTTCCCTTATCCAATTCATTACGCATCGTAATCCTCTTAATAATGTTTCATTTTGCTTGGCAATCGCGACAGCCCAACATCACGAGACCACTAAATATTTTTTTTTTAATAAAAAGTATGTGTTTCATGAATTCGAGAAAGGGAAACAATGTAAGAATCTTTAAAATCTTAACTCTAATTATTAATTAATCGTGGATCACTTCTCTTCTGCCCTTTCTCTTGAATCTTTCACAATCATTCAGTATCCACAAAGTTATGAGATTTGTTGCATACCCAAATTGCGAAACCTACACGTGCCCACATAAATTGATACATGTTGCTCTCCCCGACTCTGTTTCCATAGTTACAGTCGATCTCTAAGAGCTTCAAAACATTTCAATCGTGATGTGTAAAATGCATTTTTTTCAGAAACCTTTCAAGTGCAAAATACAATCAAAAACTATAGGAAATATATAAATAATCAATTTAAATTAGTTTTAAATTGCAGAAAAACCTTTATAAATATGTATTTCTTTAATCTGGATATTAGAATTAGAATTTATGTTGTAAATTGTTATAGATAAAGTGTTTTTTATTTAGTTAGAAATTGAATTTGAAGCTTTGAAATTCGAACTTACGATTATTAATTAATAATCATGGATTATTTTCCTTTCTACTCTTTACCTCGACTCTTCTGTAATTCGTTTGGCGCCAAAACATGTTTACCAGAATTCTGCTGCTGGGAGGAGCTACACGTGCCTACATAAAATCGATATAATTGATCGATACTTGTTGCTTTCTCCCCTGCTGTTCCCATAGTTACCGGTTATTCTTGTCATCCATCTTTGATTGTTCTGAATTGTGCTTCCCGTTTGAAAAGTTAATAAATTTTTGAGAAATAGAAAATGGCGGCTCTTTTTCCCTAGACCCTTTTGTAATTAATTTTGTGTCGAAACATGTTTAGCAGAATTCTGCTGTAATCTCAGTCTGGGAGGAGCTACACGTGGCTACATAAAATCGATATAATTGATCGGTGCCTGTTGCTTTCTCCCCCTCTGTTCCTATAGAAACCGGCTATCTTTAGCATCCATCTTCCAGTGTTCTGAATTGTGCTTTCGGTTCAAAATGATGATGAATTTTTGAGAAATAGAAAATGGCGGCGGAACGTTATTAATTTTTTCCGCTTAGTTCGAATACTGCCTTACGGAGATACTATTGGATTTTTTTTTAAAGTTTCACTCGCCTAAATAAAACATCATTACTAAATTCAACGATTTCACGAGAGGAAAAAATATCAAGAAAATTAAAAGAAGTGTTAAAATATTTTTCTAACTGATTTGTATGTTTGAAGCAAATTGCCGTAAATGTGACAAAAATTGAGATTTAATACATCTCTTGGAACTAAGGAAGGCTATACCTCTGCTCACTGGGTGCTTGCATAAATTGTCATATTGTAACGCTTCTTCTCTTATTTAAATATGCATACATCGTAAAAAATTAATAAAATAGTTAATTAAGCCACAATTCCAATTGAATGATTGTTTTATTAATATCGCGCTAGAAGCAACACGAGGGCTATTGGCAACGGACATCATCATTTTCAACCTCAGTTAAGTGACGAGATTCACTTGACTGAGGGTCAAAATGATTAGGGCGACACCTGAGCTAGTACTCCCTCTCCAAACTTCCCCACCACGCCACGGAATGACTTTCACAATTCCAATTGAAGGGAAGTCAGAAAAATACAAACGCACTGTTTACCAGACTTCTGCAAGGATTATATATGCAAGATCTCTCTGTCTCTCAAATAACTCTCAATGAGCCTTAATGCTTGATTATAATTAAACAATAAAGTTCTAGCTTACCGACACACTCGCTTCGAGTGTGGTACTTCTCGAATACCACGGATTCGCCTCCTATTACCAATTACTCTAACCAGGATTCACTTGCAGCCGATTTTAATCGCAAACAATCAAATACAGTAATTTACTTCATTTTCTAACTTAGTAACATCTACCGAATATGATTTATCAGCTATCCCCCTTTCACTTAAAAAAAAAAAATCTGCTTTGCTTAGTTATTATCTTCAATTCCATTCATTACACTTCTTATCTTCCTCTAATATGCTTAATTATCTTTCATTTGATTGCAAAGAAGTTGGAATTTTAAACATACAATCAGAAAATAACCCTATTGTTAGTTAAGGCAAGGTTTACGAATAGCCCAGCGTTACATTATTAATAATCTTCAAAACATTAAATGTACTTTAAAAGTTAGTAATTAATCATAATTATTTTGAGACTCGTGAGGGATTGCTTAAGCGATTGAGGTTGTCCCAATCATGCTTAAATTATGATGTTAAAAATAAATACATAATAAATTTTTGAACAATTATATATTTTTATCATATGTTTAGAGTATTAAAATTTTATTCTTTAATCAACGAAATTGAGTAAAATAGAGAATATTTATGTGTGTTTGTCTTGAATTTATGTTTAAATATTAGCTTACACATTGTATGTATGTATTTTTATTGATAGCCAACGGCATCAGTTTTTTTTTAAATTCATTTAACACGAACTGTATTTACTTGAAATGATTTCAAAAATGCATGTATAAATTGTAGGTATGGGAAAACTCATTTACCCATTGAAAATTGTTAAACGAAGAAAAATATAATGAAAAACGAGTTTCCTAAGCATTACTTTAGGGTGTCTCTTCATGCAGTGTTTTCGGATCTCCGTAATGTTAAAAATTACCAAGTTTAAGAAACATTTTTAAAAATTAACAGGTCGTACAGTCACCAGTTTTTTGTGCATTTAATGCATTGCTATTATTTTTAATAGAATCATTTTTTTTTTTTTTTAAATTTGATTAGTTTTTTTTTATCCATATATGGAGTAACACGAGAAAAGTTTCAAAATGAAAAAAATTTGAAAAGTTTCAAAATGGTGAAAATTTTGATTTTAATCGGTAATCCTTTGTAATAATTTTTCTTTATCAAAATATCTGATTAAAAATAATAACGCAATAAATTCACACAAAAAAGTGATGACTGCTCGACCAGTCAAATTTTCAAAAATGTTACTTCATGTCATTTTTACGAGGGTCGTACAATAAGTTCTCAGAAAGTTCAAGAGATAGCTCTCGTAGCATAGAAAATTATTTCTTTTCAGTAAGCCTCATGACTCACTGTGTCCGAGTCTCAGTTACTCGTATTCGTGATCATGACACCTTTCGCACCTCAGAAATTCTTCGTCATAACTTTTCCGGTCGATGAGATCATCCTCGCCTTCTTTGGAGCAGATTCACCGGAAACAACCCATTGTTTTGAGTGTTGCAGGGTTCCCGGTGTTTTACGATGAATCCATTTATGAGTGACGGTAGCAACTCGACGTAAAAGAACGTCGCCAACCTTATGCGGCAGTCATCAAATTTTGATTGAGCAGCAAATGACTACCAAATTCAAACTACTGGGAATTATATTAGGGGATTGGTCCTCCAAGTATGGGGCCCTCAGGGGCTTGCCTTCTTTACGTAGGTGCGGGCATCAGGACCCCGAGGCGCCCTAGTGATCTTTCCCCCCATTGGGTTTCCTGTCTGTGATAAACACGGGTGACGCACCCCTGGGATACCCAAACGATCCTTCTCTATTTCCGACCCTCCTTCTTGTCAACCAATTTTTTTTTTATCTTTCTTCAGTTAATTTAAACGTCTAAATCACAGCTTTATCTTGTTTGGCACAGTATCGCCACATCTGACTCATGCACTATTGAACTACTATCACTCCCTCATTCGGGGTTTCAGGTGATGGGTAATGGGCTCGAGGCACGGAAATTGCAAGGAATGTTGGGGTACTGCTGTTTGCTGTAAACACTACTAAAACCATTATACTGTATAGTAAAGAGATTAGGAGAGGAAATCACAAACATCTAAGTAGGTGCCACCTCATCTTTTCTTGACATCGTCTCAGAATTATGAAATTCTTCGCAAATAATTCTAGTTCAACGTGAATTAAAAGTAAACTGAACATATGAAATAGAGAATTCATACAATGTATACAGTTCTTCAATGAAGTACGTCTGCTTTATTAGTAGTAAATTCCTAGCTTCATCTACAATTTCAAAACATTAGTTTTTGTCAATTTTGAATAACGCTTAATTCCCCTTTCTGTAATTTCTATTTTCTGTAAGTAGAAACATTTTTCTGCTATTGTTTTGAAAACTATTTTCAAACGGTAAAAAATTTAAAAGATATCGAACACAGTATATATTTCAAAATTATGTAGTAAAATATAACATTATTATGCAAAAAAATGGTAAATAAAATATAAATCTCACTGATGCTTTTTAATTTGACTGCACGAAAGCCAAATTGACTTGTGAACATAAAGGAGAAAATATTATCGAAATTTTAATGTCTATATAGGAGGGTTAAATTATTATTATTACCATATGTATTGCTTACAGGTGTTATATGACGGTAATCAAAGCATTCATAAAATTATGTTCATAGAAAAAAGATAAATACTTAAGAAACATGTGTTCTAACTTCTTTCTTCAGAGCATGTTATATATAGTTTAAGATGTTTATGGTGATTGAAAGATTTTGTTATATTTGAAATATATAATCTAAGAATGCTAATGTTTTTAAATCATATTTTGATTTTTTTTTCTTTCTATTTTCAGACTTCCTGTAAAAAAGCGGCTCTATAGTAAGTAGAATTTTTTTCCTATACATACATTCCGATTATTCATAGGAATAATTTTCCAACTATAATTATTATTGAATAACAGTTTCAATACATTAAAAGATAATCTGAAAATGTTTCTCTTTATTTTGGGAGAAAAGTTTTGATTAAATATTAAACCTTCGACGTTTCATCACCAAATTTTTAAAATTCCTTTAAGAATTTTTTCTTTCATAATGTAAATTCTATTTAAAATCTATGTGCCGAATTCTATTACCGACGTTTAAGGGAACACAGTACCCTAAAATCGAATACAATTTTGAAAACATTTTAGTACCTTATTTTAATTGTAGAATTTTTCCAAATATTAGTTCAAAATTTAATAGCTACATAGTTTAGCGAGTTATTGGAATTTTCTTAAACAGTGTGCCAAATCATATATTTTATTGACCCTCAAAATTTTACACTACATTTTTTTTTTTTTTTTTTTTGTAATTTATATAAAGTTTTGTAATTTTTGTGTGGTTGTTTACCATAATATATATTTAATAATTCTATCTGTGAATAAAGATTTAGATAAATAGTTATTTCTTTAAAAACAATCCACAAAATTATGTACTGCTGTTTTTTTACTGATTTTCATTGTGTCTAATTGAAAATAAACTGTAAAACTATTCATTACTCCATTACAACCAAACACAATGCTTGAATTGTGAGAAACATTTCCAAGAAATCGAGAAAAAAATTATTTAAAAATATTAAAAGTTGTAGAAGTATTAGGAATTTTATAAAATATTGAAATATTTTGAAATTTTTTTTTTCAAAGTATTGTTCGTAAGGAAATAATTATTTTTCCTAAAATGCATATTTTATGTATTTTCAAACATGGTGAATATAAATCTTTTCTTATAAATATCTAACTTTATCAGAATATCTCATATGGGACCGTGTCCCCCGTAAAAACTTAAGCATTTTTGCATTTTCAAATTGTAAAGCTCTTGTTTCTCTATATGGATGTAATCAAATAGATTTTTTTCTCAGTTTAGTACATTAAGATTGAAACAAATATATAAGAGAATATGTGGCATTTTTTTCAATGAATGTGCAACTTCAGTTTTAAGAATGCATCAGGTTTTAAGAAAATGTGGTGCAGTCATTAAAAAAAGAGGTCCATGATAAACTTCCACGTTTTTCATCACATCTTGACAAAATTCGAATCTATGTCAATGACTTAAAGGAAACTAAATCATCATGGTAAATGATTGATTAATTAACACAGTTTTATTATTTTTTTTTTATTTCCAATGATAAGGCAAATACAAATATAAAAACCAGAATAGAAAAAAGAAGTGACTGAAGTCATTACCTAAAAATCTATAGCTTGCCAGTAAAGTGTCGTATCTGAGTCTCCATGAAATTATGCACATCGACAGAGGTGGCCTCTGTTCATTGGATCTGCCGAATTACAGAGAGGGAAGTCAAACCTCGAATATTTCAACGCGATGGAGATGCTCTACCAAGCAGTCATGAGACGGAATTGAATGACAGCTTACGGCCGTGAACTGCTGAGAATTGTCAAGAGATTTTCAACTCTCCAGAGATTTAGCTCGGCCAGAATAGGGGCGGAAAGACATAATAATTAATTAACATAGTCAATTAATTACTGTAGTTGAAAAAAGACGTTAAGCGTTTTACAGATAGATCTTTGCTTGAAATGTTGTAGTGTATGGCTTCCTAAAAGTTTTTTTTTTTTTTTTTTTTTTTGGTAGTATGCAATTACAAACTAATGATCGAATTCGAACAAAATTTGAAACACAAGCTAGAGAATTTTTTATTTGAAATTAGCATTCATCGTATAAAATTTCTTTACATACGAGGGGTGTCCAGAAAGTAAGAGTACGGAGCCTCTGACGCTCGAAGAAAAAATTTTCAACAAAGTTGGCTGCACTGCGTTCAAGGTCAAAATCTTTTGAAAAGAATGTGTGCTCGGTTATCTCAGACGGTTGAAAACTCTTGCTGTAGAGCTATGTCGAAATTAATATATCGATTCCCAATCCCGCCAGTTGTGAGTTGCGAAGCTTAATCCGGGTTCTTCTCAAGAAGGGAAACCGCTCTTCCAAGTTTTAAAAACAAATATCGTTTTTGGAGAGGTCGTGGCCGGGGTAGCCTGGTTGTTATGGTTTCGGATTCGTGGCCGGTGGTTTTCGTTCGGTAGCGGGTTCGATTCTTGGCAGCTAAAGACCGGCCGTGTAGTCGGGGTTGATGTACATTAAATCTGTCGGAGCCCAAAGTCCACCCGTTGGCGTGGTGCGGAAGCCAGGAGAGGGGGCTGCCAGCTCAGATATCGTTCTCCTCACTTGACCGTGGTTCAAAAGTGAGAGGTCCGTCGCCAATAGCCCTCGTGTTGCTTCTAGTGCGGTGTTTATAAAAACTAAACTTTCGGAGAGGTATGAATAATGCTAATGTGTTCAAGTGATATCGTGAGCGTAAAACTTGAGGGGAAAAAAATCAAAATCGTTGTTTCGGCCCGGAAAAACCATGGCCTCTGTCTTTTAGGACCATAAACATATTCTCCTCATTAATTTTTGGTTCCAAGAGGAAGCAATTAATTCCGAGCAGTATTGAGAAGCCCTAAGAAAATTAATGAAGGCTGTATAGAACAAAAGAAAGGTAATGTAAACTAAGAGAGTAAGTTATTTTGCATTTCAATATATGTCCTCACAGATACAACGCCACAAAGCAACTCTTGGACTCATTCAGTTCAAGCATCCATCATCAATTGCATCTCTCACAGCTCTGATCTGGCACTTCCTATTTCATCTTTTCACTCCTCTGAAGTCATTCATGGGTGGAAAAAGATTTTTGACAACTGAAGAGGTCCAGAAAGCCATCAAACAGTAGGCGGAGGGAGATTTTTTTTTGACAGTGGTAAAAGAGAGGTCATCCCTTGGCTAACAAAGTACATTGTGAAATAATTGAAAAATAGTGTTTGATGTATTTATAAGAATTTACAATTTTTCCAAAAATATCTTTCCGATTTTTAAAAATTTGAGATCTTACTTTCTGGACAACTCTCGTAAGTTAATTAATCTATTAAACAACATTAATTATTTTCCTTTTTTCTTCCTATTTTCCTTTGAGTCATTGATTGTGATATAAACTTTGCCTAACAGCAACGAGAATTGAGAGAATTACTAAGTATATCTTTTTTATCAACTTAAGATGGTTTTAATTTGTAAAGTCTAGATACCATAACATTCAAAAATTTTCTTTATTACTCATACTATGCCAGTAAAGTTAATAGATCGCGTTTTTAACACAGTATCAGCATAAAGCTGTAATCTTTATTTAAACATCCATAGCGATCATAATTATGAAGTAAATGGAATGAGATTTAAAGACATAAAAAAGAATTTGTAATGGAGAATAATATAAATAGCAAAAAAACTGACCTCTCGATGAAATTGATTCTGAGATTTCAAAAATTTTTTATCTACATTTTTTTTAATTGCAATATGTGGGATTAACTCGATGTAAACTGAAAGTTATTTCGAAATCAAACGTTTAACTTTAAAAAAAGGTAAAAGCACTATGTTTGCACACACACAATACATACATACATATATATATATATATAGAGAGAGAGAGAGAGAAAGAGAGAGAGAGAGAGACGGTGAGGTGATGATATTGTACATCCCGAATCTACGATGGTTTGCCCTTATGCAAATGGCTGGTTGTCAAGAGGGGGGGGGGTAATTCCATTACCGGATTCCATTATGTTGTTTTTGTAGAAATTCAATGATGAGGCTCGACTTATTATACTTCCTTTATTAGAAGAGATGATGAAGAGTGAGTGTATTTACAAAAGGAGATGACGAATTGACGAATCGGAGCAAAATAGATGGCTGCCTCATTTAATCCATATCAGCAAAAGGCTTGGGCGTTTGGAGTTTACTTCTGACACGGTAATGCGAAGGAGAAGAGAAGTGGAAAGTGGGGGAAAGAGAGAACGAAAGGTCACTCAGTTTTGTTCTGGAATAGGTGGCACTGCATGAGTTATCACATGACTCTGATTCGTGGTGCCATATATCGAGTATCGATGGAACTGGTTTTACAGAACATTGGAAAATAAAATTAATTCTTTAATGATTAGCTGGAAAATCCTACAGAGTTCGACCCCTCCAAATAGAGCTGGTCTCCAGTTATACTGGAATTTTCAAAACTTCACTAATTATATTTTATACTTTTCAAAATAACTAATAACACAAAAATAGTATTAAATGAATTTCAAAACTTTTCAATATTCTACCTGGAGCAAAATATGTAATCAATTTTTTTAACACTTTAAATAAGCATATATAGAAAATGTAAATAACACAAGATAATATCTAGAACATGAAAAGAAAATAACATGGCATGAAATTAAATCAAACGAGCTTCACTAAATATTATCTATCTACGTTTGATATTTAAATGGTGTTGATAGAAAAATGTTTTATCATATCTGCAGAGGTGGTTGTAAAGTTCGGTCTTTCGTGATGACCTACTTTTTCTACTTCATATCTATCGCGAGGATTGACTTTGGTGATTTTATAGGGTCCTAAGAATTTCGGTCTTAGTTTTAGTCAACTCCAAATTGAGTTCTTTGGATGGCTACCAGGTTACCTTTTTTGTGTTCCGGAGCTTTCTTTCTCTTCTTATTGTAAGTTCTCTGATTTTCGTATTGTATTTTTTTCTATATTCTATTTAGCGTCTTTTCTTAAAAATTCTCGTTGTTCGTGTAGTTCTTTGAACAATTCTTCGAGAAGCAAGTCTTTAATTCTGACATCTTCTTTGTTTCTCATCCTTGTACCAATCAAAAGTTCTAATGATGACCATTTAGTGCTTCGACAGGTTGTGCTGTTGAGGATTCTTTGAAGTCGATCCATATACTTGTACCATTTAGTAGAGTCAACTAAAGTTAGTTTAGTTAAAACTGGGATAAGTGTACGGTGGATTCTTTCAACTTGTCCATTTCCTCGTAGTACACCCGTGGCAATTTGTAGATGTTGAATACCTTCTTCTGTGCTGATCCTCTATCCGATATGATTCTTACAGGGTTTCCAAAAGTTTTTTGTTGTAATTTTAGCTTCTCTAGAGCGTTTTCAGTTGACACTGTTTTTACAGGGTTCAACCAAGTGAATTTCGTAAAAGCATCTATAACAGTGAAAATGTGTTAATAATTCTTATTTGTTGATGGTAACGGTCCTATGAAATCGATATGGTATTTGCTTAAAGTGTTGTCTTCTTTTGGAATAAGATTTAAAAAACATTCTTTTTTGCCACTCTTTCTATTAGCTAAGAAACATAGTACACAATTTATTATTACGTTCTTTACTAACTTCGTTAAATTTGGAATAAAAAATTCTTGTTTGACGATCTCTTCTGTTTCGGCTACTGAAAAATGACCATTTTAGTGAGCTAATTTAATTAATTCAATTTGCATGTCTTTTGGAGCTACGATCAGTTTTCTACCGTTTGAGCATTTATAAAATATTCCATTTCTTTCAAAAACGTCTTCCGAATCTTGTTTTTCTAAGATCGATTTCAATCTTAAAATGTTTTCACCTTCTTCTTGGGCTTTCTTTAATTTTGCTGTTAATGTCATTTAATGATTATCATGACAGGATGTCTACTCAAAGCATCTACGTGTTGCATTCTAGTTCCTGTTCGATTTCGAAATTGTAGAAGCTGTGAAATTCGTTGAATAATCGTATGTTTATACGAATATGATCGAATCAGAAAATAACGACGAAAATGACTATAACAAATATGATCAAATGAATTTTAAGTTATCCAGGTTTATGATCAAGTATTATTACTAAGTTTAGAAGTTTTTGTGTTAAAAGTGGACCTGTACAGCTCAAAGGTGTTTTTGATAAGAATGCTGAGGGTAGATCATTTTCCAGTGCTTACTACTTTTGAAAATATGCCAAAAAGGTGAAGCAAGCTTCGCAGCTTGTTGTTTACTATTTTCCAAAAGAAGAGGAAATTAACAATCTACTCGATTTATAGATAGCTATCGTAACTGGAGAATGCTGTCAAATGTAATTCAAGACCATAAGCGTTCTATATGTCGCTTTAATTCGTTTATTGCTTGGAAAGTATTACTAAAACGACTAAATAAAGTTCAACTATAAATAAAACAAATGCTATTTTTTATAGTTTCATTTTCAACTCTGATTAAATTTTCGTTCTATATGATAACACAATTTAGCCAAATTCTGATTTAAAAGAATGTGGAGTGTATATTGTTAACAGATCTAGGTATCAATTTCATATTTTTCTGCAATTACTTTGTCTACGATCTGTCAAAAATATACGACAAAAGTGCTAATATTAGGGTCGTGCAATAAGTCCTTAGAAATTCCAAGAGATGGTGCTCGTAGCATTGAAAATGGTTTCTTTTCTGTAAGCATCATGACTCATTAGACAGCTTTCAAAGTCCCAGTTGCTCGTATTCTGTACTATGACGCCTTTAACCCCTCAAAAATCCTTCATCATAACTTATCCGGCCGATGAGACCATCTTCGCCCCTTTTGGAAAAGATTGCCTGAAGCAGCCCGAAGTTTTGATTTTTGCTTGGTTTCCGGTGCATTATGATGAATACAAGACTTCCGACAGCGACAACTCGATGTGGCAGCAAGCAAATTTTTATTTGGCTGCAAATGACTACCAAAATAAAATTAATTTATAAATCAATGTCAAATTTGTTTCTGGTCCGTTTAACAGATGGCAGCAACCAAGGGTAACAAGGGTAACTTAATGATACCCTCTATCTTCAAATACAAGTACTTTCTGAACCATCTTTGTACATTTATTTTATGAATAAGAGGGCAAAAGATAAAAGCGAATATTTTATCACTTGTTTACTTTTCTTTGAGACTCAGCAGAAAAGGTTCCAATTCTATACTTAGTATAAATAAATATCCTAACTGTGGAAAAAAACCCATCAGTAACAGCCATATTGGAAACAATTGAAAATTTGGAGCACGTAACACTATCTCTTAAAAGTAATAATAGAAAGTACTATTCTTTTTTAGAATGTACATTTTATTTCTGTTCCTGCTTTAAAAAAAACTGTTCCTTCACCTATTCTACTAATTATTTTGCAGCATAAATTTTATTTTTTGTGTAAGTAATATAAATAAATGCAAATAGTTTAATTCCTTTAGTTATGTATAATATGTATGTTGCATATGCACAAAGCAGCTCATAAAAGCGAAAAGAGCGACCATACATTCACGTCACTAGCAGAAGTTTTCACTCTCTAGTACGTTCTGACACCAGAGGGCGAGAATTGCTTGTGATTGCGCCAAGTCATCTCTCTCTCTCTCTCTCTCTCTCTC
>BMAW01103521.1:78190-135816 GCA_019974015.1 Nephila pilipes
CCTTGCAGATAAACTATTATATAATTGTGGTGACTAAATCTCGATTTCCTCTGAAAAATAAAAATTTTCAAATTAATTTTAAGACCGTATCAATTTTACACTGTCATTCAGCATTTCAAGACGGTTCGTTTTAATTTTAAGAATTTTAGGTGTGAAATATTCAACAAAAAAGATAGGCGAGACTTAAGGCTACAATATAGCTAGTCTTATGCATTATTTGATCTTGATTAATATGAAAATAAAATCTTCTGTTTCTCTCTGTCTCTCGCATACACACAATTACTTGATTTTTATGATATGCATATAAAATGTTATCACAATATGTTACTTTTTACGATTTTTATGATTATGGTCATTGAAGTTGTTTGTAATGTTGGAATAATTATTAATTTTTTATATTTTTTTCTAGCATATACAAGACTCGAGCAGTCCAAAGAGGTGG
Organism: Nephila pilipes; assembly: GCA_019974015.1. Taxonomy (NCBI): domain Eukaryota; kingdom Metazoa; phylum Arthropoda; class Arachnida; order Araneae; family Nephilidae; genus Nephila; species Nephila pilipes. The sequence continues at coordinate 78,633 of BMAW01103521.1, forward strand.
GAGATCTTTTGGAACGTGTTCCTGATGACCAGTTATTATGTAAGTTGCTTTTTATTTACTAAAATACTTTATTATTTTCGGTTATAATTTCGTTTCTATTGCTTTTCAATTTCTATAAATTCTAAGATTTTTATGTCCTTGAACGAGGAAGCATCGAGAAGTTTAAATTTTACTAACAAATAACCGAGATATCTGGAGGAATTTATACTGCATATTCTTTTACCCAGATGATGATGTACGTAATGTTGTAAATTACAGCTATTCATGCTGATTTGTCTAGTTTCTGGAAAACGTAGATTGAAATAACCCGCAGTATAGTAAAGTTTTAATTATTATCCGGGGATATAGTAAAATTTTAATTATTACTAAAATAATCTTGATGAAAACTTACTATTTATTTATCACTCTTAAAATTTCTCTACATAGTAACATACAGAGTTAAGCATTTCTCCCAACGATTTTTGGCTATTCGAAGACCGTTATTGTAGAACTCAGAAGATTAAACTCTTTCTTCTCCATTTAGCGGGTTATTTCAATACAGGCTTCAATATAGGAAACCAAACAAATCAACAAGAATAGCTGTAATTCATAAAATTATGTACACAAGGGTCAAGGAAAATGCGGAATAAATTTTATCCAAGTATCCCGGTTATTTCTTAGTAAACATTGAAACCATTCGTTAACTATTGTGCAAGGTGTTGACATTAAATAATGAAACTGACGCTGCTACAGAAGAAGTAAGAATTCGGCAATCGCCAGCGATCGACAGCTGTTTAGCGTGAAACCTTCTCTTTCGCATTCAGTGCCTCTCGTTTCTGTAAACAAATCCGTATAGACGTAGCCTTCCTTCGCATTAGAGTTATTGTTTTTTTTTTTTTTTTTATTTCACCTAAAAATCATAAATGTAACAATAGAGCAATGAATTGTGAAATTTCACACGCGCGTGAAACTTACAAAAATCACTAGTAGGACTTATATTGAAAGAAGCTTATAGCAATAAATGTCTATGGCGTGCACATGTTTTTAATTGGTTTCAGCATTTTCAAGATGGACGAGATGACGTTGCAGATGATTGCAGATCCCATCCACATCAAAAACGGATGACAATATCAAACAAATCGGTAATCTGATTCGATCTGACCGTCGGTTAAGTATACGAGCGATTGCTGAGACAATAGGAATTGAAAAAGAATTCGTACGGCAAATCTTACATAACAATTTTAACGTGCAAAAAGTGTATGCCAAAATGGTGCGTAAAATTTCCACGCTCGAACAACAAGAAACTCAGAGAAAAGTTTGTACTGACACTTTGAATGCCGCTGAAAATGACCTAAACTCATTGGAAAGGATAATAACGTGTGACGAATCGTGGTTTTTACTTATGATCCTGAAACGAAGTGCCAATCCATACACTGGAAGAGCCCGTCTTCACCGATTGCCAAAAAAAATTCGATTTAAAATTCAAAGCAATGAGGATTTTTTTCCCCTATATTCATGAGATTGTGTACCTTCACTGGGTTTCTGAAGGTCAAATTATTAATAACATTACTAGTTTCACGTTCTTGCTGAGCTTCGTGAAAGAATAAGGAAAAGACGACCCGAATTGTGGAAGGACTAGTCATTCCGAACTGATGTCAAAAGGTTTCAAGTCAAGTATAGGATCCCGGTGTTAGATCCTCCGTCTTATTTGCTGGATCTTGCGCCATGTGACATCTATTTGTTTAATAAGGTGAAATTTATATTAAAAGGAATAAGATTTTGTGACATTGGGCTATTCGCGGTTTTTCTTCACTAACCTTGGGGACTTTTAATTGAGATTGATTGCTTTTGCTAAACAACCTTTGCCCAACCAAAAAGGCTGATAGGAAGCAGGTAGAAATGAAGTGAAGCGGGAGAGTTAGGAAATATATAAACTCCGACTGAAAGTCGCGATGGAGAAGCTGAGGGAGAAGATGTAGAGAGCTGAAGGAGAAGTGGAAAGAATTTGAAGGAGGAGTTGGAAAGAGAGGTTGAAATAGGTAATTAGATTAAAGATTGATGCAAGAGGTTTAGTGATTACTGTTTTCAACTAGAGATCCGGAGTCTGAGTTGCAGTCGAGGAAAGATTAGTGGTAAGAGTCTGTTAGATTACTATTGGTGGGTTGGATTTGGTTAATAGAAATCTTCCCCAGGAGAGCATATATAGTTGTTGTTATAGTAAATAGAAGTTAATAAATTCCGTAAATATTGTTCTAGTGTCTCTTTGATTGATTATTGTGTCTTAGTGTTTAATAATTGAATCTAGTTATGGCACGAGAGGCAGCCCGGGTCGGGCAGGCTTCACAATTTGAGTCCGTTGAAGCTGTGACATTGAATCGGCCCACGTTCTGAAGGAGCTGACAGAAGACTTCCAGCACTGTTTCGAACAATGGAAGATTCCCATGGAGCGTTGTAGGAATAGAGGAGGGGTGTATGTTGCAATTCATCATAAGTAAATATGTATGACATAAAAATAAAATATTTTACAGCGTCAGTCTTGTTATTTAATAGTCGCACCTTGCATAGTGATTTAACGTGCATCAGCCCCGGCTACACGGCGGGTCTTTGGCGGCCAAGGATCGAACCCGCGACTGAACGACAACCGCCGGTCGCTTGTCCGCGACCTTGACCACTAAGCTACCGCGGCCCCTTAAAATGAATACAATTGTAATCTAATTTATATAATTTTACGTAAGTCCCAGAAAAATGAAAAAAAAAAATTGCAGGGCAATGTAAATTTTTTTCTTAATTATAAAAGAATAGAAATAGCATCTTGAAGGCCTGTATACTCTTATTTTGTACAGGAACAGAGTTTTAAGTGAGGATTTTAAGAAAAAACTTGTTTCACAATAGTAGTAAATTCTTACGTGATAGAAAGAGATCGTAATTACTTTTAAAATAAACACGATTGTAATCTAATTTATGAAATTTCGCGTAAGCCCCAGAGAAATGTGTAATTTTGTAGGGTAATGTAAATTCTCATCCTAAATAAAGAAGATTAGAGATAGCGTGCTTTAATTCGGAACTCAGATATAAATTTATTAAAATAGTTGATGTAATTGTTTATTTATTTAATTTACTAAATATTTAAACTGATTGCAGATGATTTATGTAAGAAATCTCTTTTCTTTTTTTACAGTAATTTTTTTCATATTTTGTAAAAAAATATGGTCTACTCTTGAAAATCTTTGGATGTTGCTACAGTTAACTGAATAATCCAATTACTCAAGGACAAACACGTGATAAGATATACTAATGGACAAAAATATTTTTAAAAACTCGAAAAAAATAAAAATATTATTGATTGAATGTTTTCAAAATTTACTGTAAATTTATATATTTTCTTGTATCGTATTTTCTAATCCATGTATGTGGAGCACCGTTTCATTTTTTGATAATCACTAGCACGTATATCCCTTTTTTAAACTAATAAATTTAACTTACATTTTTCTATACATTTAAAGGAATTATAATGTTTGTTTGTTGCTTAAATACTTCGAAAATAAAGTTGATACCTCAAAAGAATCAAGAACAGTATTTCCCGTTGTGGAGTAGTGGCAAATATTTCGAAGCATCCATTTCATTTCTTAAAAACCTTTAAAAAACCTTTAAAAAATTTTATAGGGCCCTCCCATACTCACATCACATCACATCAAAAATCATCTTACAGAATAATGCTGTGGCCAACCGTCGTCGGACAGACTGATTGTGGGCGAGAATCAAAGTATCAGTATCCGCTGTAAACAGGAATTAGTGACGTCAATGGAATACAGATTAATATACATTCCAAAATATAAAGAAAAATGAAAGTATAAGAGCTATGACCATCCACACTTACAATTACAAAAAAGAATTAAATAAAAATTGTTAAAAAGAAATTACGTAATAAGAATGATAACATTACATAATTTATGTTATACAGTATGACTCCATTCACACATGGTAGATGGAGTTCACGGCTACTAACTCGCAAGATAAGTGAACCGCGAGTACAGGGTTATTCGAAATAATTCATCCAATTTGAAACATCTATATTAGATGGCTCTCGTGTGTTCTTCGTGAAACTATTTAACGAAGGCGGTTTTAGAAGTTTTCACGAAGCTACCTAACAGTTGAATTGGTCGCAGAGGACCAGATGACTAAATGTTTCACAGCTGGCCGTCTAAGTCACCCTATAAAGCTCTATATGTTTTCCTCCTTTCAGGGCTTTTAAAAGAAAAGTATATGCTCTACCATTTCCCACAAATTTATGTGAACTTAAGCAACGTATTTCTGCTGCTGTTCAATCAATTACCTCTGACACTTTAAAACGTGTTTGGCAGGAATTTACAAATCGAATTGAAATTATATTCTATGTGTAACTAAAAGAAGTTATATAGAACACTTGTAAAAAAAAAAAAAAAAAAACTTCTGTATTTCCCTTTTGCATTCTGTATAACTTATCATTATGCGTTGTTTATTTATGAAAATATGGAATTTTTTGAAATCGGGTGAATCATTTTGAATAACCATCTATATTAATATAAATTTAGTAAGAAAAAAATCAAACAAATATTAGTCAAGTTTGTTTGTTTTCCGTTTCCTAATCCTTTTTTCCTGGCATTCCTTTATCATTATCAACTTTAAAAGCAAACTGGCGATGTTCATCCTCGTTTTTTAACCATCTACGTGGTACAGACTCAAGTAGATTAAGTTTGCTGGCAATTTCTGCTTGTCAATTTTCAAATTCGTTCGATAACAATGAGTTTTTCCTCGATCGTATAAGACTTTCATTTTCTTTTACTCTCTTTCGACATTTTTTTTTTTAAAAAGAAAATCATTTATACAAGAACAAATCCTTATAACTCTTACAATATGATCAATATAAAAGAGATTGAACGTACAGCTAATCTCACTGACCACGAGATCATGAATATAATCTCTTACAAAAAAACCCATCCAACCTGGAGCATTTCAGCCTCTTAGAAATAGTAATTCATACAAGGCGGGGCTATTAAATAAAGAGACTAACGATGTAAAACATTTTATTTTGATGCCATACATATTTACTTATTATCACCTACAATACATACACCTCTCTTCTCTATCTCTACAACGCTTCATGAGAATCTTCCAATGTTCAAAACAGTGCTGGAAGTCTTATGTCAGTTCTTTCTCAGCGCGTGCCGGTTTCACTTTCACAGCTTCAACGGACTCAAATCTTGTTCCTTTTAATACAGAATTCCACTTTAGGAAACAGATAGAAGTCGAATGGCTCAAGATCCGGCGAATAAGGCAGATGGTCTAACACTGGGATGCTGTACATGGCTAGAAACCACTTTATAGACAATATGGAATAAGTCGGTGTATTGTTTTAGTGGAAACATTGCCTTGCGGATTCTTTGTCAATTCCTACAGTCTCAGCAATCGTATGAATACTTAACCGACAGTCGGGGCGAACCAGATTACCGATTTTTTCGATATTATCATCAATTTTTTAACGTGGAAGAACGATCCGGGCTTGAATAATCTACAACGTCTTCTCGGCCTTCTTGAAAACGTTTAAATCAATTAAAAACACGTGCACACCACAAACATTCATTGTCATATATTTCTTTTAATAAATTATCAGTACCGTTTTTTCCAAATTTCATGTGAAAATTTGCAACAATCGTAGGTCATTTATCATTTTTTCGGTGAAAAAAATAACTCAAATACGAACGAAGACTACATCTATACGGATTTCTTTAAAGAAGCGAGAGGCACTGCATTCGAAAGGAAATCTTCACGCTAAACAACTGTCGGTCTCTGGCGTTAGACGCATGCGTACTTCTTCTGTAGCAGCGTCAGTTTCGTTATTTAATAGCCACACCTCGTATACATAGAATCTAAAAAGAATGTATTAATAACTGGTTAATTCGAGAAAATAAATTAATGGCCATGTATATTGTTATGACAAATATATATGTATATTGCTTGTTACAAAAATATTTTATGAAAGAAGTCTTAAAATATTTTAAGAAAACTGAATTTATTGTTTCATCAACCAATTCTTAATGGGCTGTTGTTTATTGCTGGCATTTTGTTTCTTTTTAATTTCCTGCAAGGCAGATTTTACTTGCTGTACCTTAATCCAAGATCCTTGTTGCTCAAAATAATTTAAATAATCAGTTTAAAATCCGTTACATATATATAAAAAAATCTTTACAGCACTGAACGTTATACATGTCTTCTATTTAATCGGAATAATTAGGATATCAATATAAAATAATATTTTTCTATATGTTTAAATATTTCATGTTTGACACTTTATTTACGTGTACTACACTTAATTTTATGCAGTACACAGAAATTTCTTTTTATGTGTAAATGCTTTATAATTAGTGACTTTCCAGTAATCCGGTATTTTCGGTAATCAGGACGTCCTCTGATCCAATATCTGCCGGATTACCGATACAGTACTGTAATTCAATCTGGAACATTTCATTTTACGAGAAATTATGATTCATATGTATAAAACGGAAAGAAAAAATGTATTAATGTCTGTGTGTGCTCTCTTAAAAGGAAGTCGCGATGTCATGAATTTCATGAAAAGCAAAATAAAAATTATGACGCCACAATATATAGAAGTGATATCACTAGCAATTGCTTATCGATGGAGTCATAGTAAATTCGCATGTAAAGCAGTCTCGTGTGTTACTGAATCGCGTGTTAACAAGGTCCAAATGTATTTTTGTTTCACTACATACAACTTATTTTTCACATTGTACACAATAATTATAAGTATATAGATTGAATTTTTCTTTTATTATATAAAATTTTTATAACACCTTTGAAAATAGTGTTAAAATATATAAATCCGACATGGGACCTGTTAGTCGGAATGGAATTTGGTCCTTACAAGGAGACCCAGTATTTTTCGGACTCACTTCCCTCTATATATTTCTCTTTCTCTCAATTTTTATCCAGACTATAAACATAATATTTGCTGTTAACTTGCGCCTGGTACAATAAGTATTGAATCGAAATGCGAGGGTGGTTCAATAAGTCCTTAGAAAAGGATAGAAAAACAAATAAATATAAGTAGATTTATTTTTTATTTTTTTATTTTTAAACATAATCTCCTTTTTGCTTTTTACACTTTTCCAAGCGTGCAAATCTTAAAAAGTAAGATTTCGGAAGGTCCTCAAAATAGGTATCTGTTTGTACAATGATCTGTTCCTTCCACGTGAGCCAATGTCCCCCGAGACATTTTTAAAGTTTGGAAATAATATAAAAAAAGTCACTGAAGGCCAAATCCTGTGAATACCATGAGTGTTGGGATGATTCGATTTGATCTGTGATTTGGGCCATCGAAACTTGCAATCGAACCCATGCAATGTCTTGGTGGAAGAGGATATTTTTCTTTTTCAAATGAGGATATTTTCCCTCTTGATTTCTTCACTCAGCTGGTGCAATAACGACGCATAATACTCTGCAGTTATTGTTCGTCCTCTTTCCAAGTAATCGGTGTAGATGATTCCGTGTGCATCCCAAAAAAACGTAGGGTTAACTTCAAGAGTAATCTGGAATTTAATTTTATTTATGAATAAAAATTATGGCACAGTTTAAAAATATGTAATCATTTGATAGAATACTGGGTTATAATGTATATAAAAATAACTTAGGTATAAAATTTAAAATAGTACAATTTATTCGTTTTGGTATAAAAATTGTAGGTTCGGGATCACTGCAATATAAAAAAATGTTGAATAGCATCATTTGACTTTTTCTTCAGAAAAAATTCTAGTTGGCAGCAATGAATTACTTTCATTTTTACAAGGCCCTGCATGTACCTAAGTTAAAATTTCTAATCTGAAGGAGATATTTACACATTCTTACTCACTTAGATTGGAATAACTGTAATTTTTTTTCAGGTTCTCGTTTGCTTTAATATTCTTTCATTGTATATTTATCTTTATTTTTCTTATGATTAGTCTTTTATTACACATACACATACACACACACACACACACACACACACACACATATATATATGGGGGTGGAGGGTCTACAAGACACCTCCTGGTGCTTGGGAGTCTAGAGGAAAAAGTTCAGTGTTGGCATTTACCAGTTCAGTGATGAGCTTAAAGTCGAATTATTATTTTATTCGTGATTAGATGAAGTAAGACTATTTGCAATATTACTATGTACAGGTTATTTTGGATTAACTAGTTCCCTCGAGAAAGATAGATGGCTACCCAATTTTATCGCATCTCGGCGATGGGCGTTGGAACGCGCGCTGGTGTTCGGAGTATAATTACATTGGGAGAAGAGAGAAGGCGGAGAATAGAAGAGGGCGATAACTAAACGCTTCTCGGTTTTGTTCAGGAATAGGGGGCTCTGCGTGAGCTATCACATGATGTTGATTTGTGGTGCCATATCGAGCAACTGAGGAACTGGTTTTACAATATCTTTGAAAATACAGTTAATACTTTGATATTTAGCTAGAAAATCATATATATATGTGTGTGTGTGTGTGTGTGTAAGGTTAATGAATTTATAGAGAGATTGGACATGTTAAAAGTGCTTAAAGGAGATAGAAGATTAGCGAGATTATGCAAGACACACACGATATTGGCTCAAAAAGGTTAAGTAATCGTCAGAAAGCTGATATTATTTCACTAGGTCCCAAATTACAAGCAATGTTCTTGACTTGGATCCAGTTTTACACTTATCGTGATAAGTAAATTTTTCAGTTATCATCTTTGATTTTGGACAGGTGTTAGTAACCACTTCACATTTATAATAATAATGTTTTATTGATTGATACTTTAATTAGTTTCCATGGATCAGATCTAAAGTAGCGAATCAAGGGTGTCATAAGGTGTAACGATTCCATGTTCATAGGATAGCCATCGGATCATGGTCAACGCAAGCTACAATATCACGGAATGATAAGCTGCAGTACCGGTAGGCCATCATCATAAGCGATCCAATTCCAACCCGTGCAAGAGGGAATTTATTTTCCTACACTATAAAAATAGTGGAAGATATTTTACATTAAGAGATGAATGCTTGCAATTACAATTTTAATAAAAGCTTTCAATTTATTAAGCTATACTTAATAATATTTTTAATTGCAATTCTTCCAGATAAGAATGCTAAGTAAAATAACTTCAAAATTTTTGGGTAATTATGAATTAAACTTTTAATAGTTCTCTCCAGAACATCTACAAATGAATTAAACTTAAGCCTAACTTACTTTCTTTACAAGAATTTTACGGATCAAATAACTCACACTTAACATAAATAAAACATGAAATGTTATCAAATTAAAAAGAACTGCAATTTGCTCAAACAAAAATTGGTATGATTTAGTTTGTGCAAAAGTGGACACCAGAAAATTAAATTAATAAAAACTTGTTTTAATAACTATATCATTATTTGTACAGTTTATGTATTGTGAGAAATTATGTGATTGATACATTTACCATTCATTTATAATAAAATGTAATGAATAAATATATTTTTAGAATAATTTTTAAAAGCATGAAGATGATTAGTGATATTTTTCTCTACTTTAATAATATTCACCCCTTTTATGTAAAAAACGAGTTAAAATATGTCATGAAAAGCCGTAAAATTATTTAAATTTAAAAATGTTCGAAAATGTTCCTAAATCTTTGTGCAATTTCTAAACTGAGAGAAATTATGCTGAATTGTGGAAAATGTTATTATTTTTTTATAAAAAAAAATATTAAGTTTTCGTGCTTGTACACTTAAGATTAAAATATTAAATATACTCTCAATATATTTAAACTACATATTTATTTAGAAAAAGAAACTAAAACAAAGAATCTATATGATTTGCATTGTGATTTTTGTAATATTAATGCACATGTAGAGAAAGTTTATTAAGAATAGAATGAAAAATTGTTAATGAACAGCTGCTTATATGAATTAATGTAAATATACTCTTACGAGATTTGTTAGCTTTTAAATGTAGAAAAGGTCTGCGCAAATAATTACTAGGTTCTTTCGGATTAAAAGTAAATTTTATTCTGAAACTCTCTGGTAAATACAAGATATTGTTGCGGAAATTTCCTGGATGTGTGGGAGTGAAAATCAAGTCCAACTCGGAGGATAACGACAAATGACGATTTGTTCGTAAGACTCCAAGACAACACACAGGTAGCACAATTTAGACAATAACAGATGCACTACATTTGTACAATTCAGTGATACATATGCAGGAACAAAACGCACATTAAGTACAGTCACAGAGTCTCCAAACACAAACTCTCCGTAACAATTCCTCTATATTCATGCGAATCCCCAGCAGATTCACTCGACCACGATTCCCAATCGGTCTAAAAAGCAGACTCCACAGACAACTGATTTTCTACACAGACGGATTCCTCCTCAGACCAATTCTTCCGACTGTAGCTCTTGGTGTATTTATACCTTTCCCGCCAGGAGTGACGTCACATAGGAAAATTCACAAAAAGTCGGTAACTTTCTTCCCGTTCGATTTTTCGCTTAGCTTCCAGCGGCTTCGAGTACTTTCCATTTGTTGCCAAAGTCTCCAAATGGTCGCCAAATCCGTCACAAAGGTGGAGTCATTGGCTAAACTATATTTTGTTAACTAGCGACGTCTCTGTAAATCACTCATTTCCTCTATAAGAGAAGCGTTGCAGGGCAGCAGCAACTTATGTTCGTAACGATATAATCTTTTAACATGAAGCAATTAGCACAAACATATTAAATCACGATAGCATCAATTTTAAGTACGCTCGATCACCGATCCCAGCAATTCAAAATACGTAACGGTAATATCACATCAAGCACATACATTCTACATACCCTCTGATGCACACAGCGGTTCATATACATTCACTCTCGAAATGCATTCAAGAACCATCCCGACTTGTCTAGGAGTATTTAGTTTCATCGCGAAATTTGGCGAATTGAAAAAATTTAGGATCCAAAAATGTCGCAAAGGACACACCCTACCAATTCAGTATTACTGCCTCTCATATGTTGTTGTTAATCCTATCCGATCTAGCTAAAGGGCTAGTTCAGATCCATGGGCCCAAGAGCACTCAAAAAGTCAAAGACAAGAAGGGGACATTTGGTCAAGTCCTCCATGGAAAGCCCCAGACAGAAAAGATGTTCAGGGGAGGACTGTTCAGATTTACAATTTACACAAAGAGGGAAGATCCTATTCTCCTAGTCCAATTTGAGGCTAATCAAGTGACCGCTTAAAAATCTTGACATTGCAGTCTGCTGAAACCCATCGCCTCCCCCCTTCCCGGTGGCTCACCACAATACTAGTCACGTGTCGAAGGAGGACGCCAAGAAAGTTCGATAGTAGATTTAATTCTTGACTAAGTCTCTATAAACGTTAAGGGGATAGAAGTCAAAGCCATTGTAATGCTCTCCTACCACTGATGTCAATTTGAGAGGGAATCAACTGAAGAAGATATACATAAAGGTAAAATGAAAGTTTTTGAAGTACGAAGATTGATGATATATATATATATATATATATCGAAAAACAGAACAGTGGTCAGAGTTTTTGATTTTATTAGTACAGATGGTAGAAGGTGTTTTTACAATAATGCCACTACCACAAAGGTATGCACATTTTTACTGCCGTCTGTGAAGATTTGGAAGTGCTTTCGAGGGAATATCGCTAAATGTTTCCAAAGCAGTTTGACTTAGATATTCTCTTATATCACATTTTTTGCTGGTACAATAGACCAGATCTGTATTAAAATACCCTCCTGGTAGTCCTTTTTAAGAGTTTATATGAGGTTTCAGAGAGTGACTCGACATTAGTATCAAAGAAGCCCATTTAGTTAGCCAGTGAAAAATGAGTATTTATCTTTGATTGGTTTTCCAATTAGCAAGAAAAGAAGAGATACTGTTAAGAGTACTATAACTGTAGAGTTTATTAATTATTTTGTAGTATAGCTTTGAGCCGTATATTCGATGGCTGAAAGTCACATTCGTAAAGATCTATTTTAGTTAGGAAGCTATTACGTAAGCCAGAAATTAGGCCGGAAGCACTCAACTGGACTCGGTGAAGCTTAAATAGGTTAGTAGGTAAAGTACAGAAATAAAATCTGAGCCATTTTCCGAAGTGTGCCTAATGCGCGAGACATTGGTTGATCTGAATGTAAATGCATCTGTCAGAGAGAGAGAGAGAGTCAGGCAGTACTGGAAATATATTTTAAAATATTTGCTCTTTTCCTGCCTCTTGATACCAAGTTATCTATATGATTATTAACTAAGAACTCCGGATCAAGGCAGAAGCCCAGGTATTTAGGGTGTTTTGAGTACTGTAGAGAATGTCCTAACATTGTTATATCTTAATGACAGCTATATAACTTGCGATTTACAGTGAAGGAACTCACAAAGGTTTTCAAGGTGTTAAAATGTAATTTAACACCTTGTTTAGATCAGCAATTCAAAAAGTTGATCAACAGTTGCTGATTAACTTTTGATCAGCAACTGTTACCATCTCATAAAGAGCAATGCTAATTTCGTTTTCAGTTAGTCTAACATTTAGTTAGAGTTCCAAGTGATTATATCATCAGCAAATAATTCAGTTTTTCATTTCTGTGTAAAGATTTTCTCAATTTGTCTGAAATATAATAAGAAAAGCAATGAGCTTAGCACAGAACCCTGGGGCAAACTCTGGTTTCGTCTAAAATCTATGGACAAGAACTCACTAAAATTTACATAAATTGATATAACCTTATGGAAATCATCAATCTAAACAAGAGCTTTTCCGTTAACCTTAGATGTATCATTCAGTTTACTTTTGAATAGACTATAAGATGAAGATAAGACTTTTGGTGTTAATTTCTCGTAATAAAAATTGTTTTATTATATATTTAGAAAACGACATGTTTTTCTTCTAATAAATTTTATGCATTAATCTAAACGTTCCATGACATCACAAGAAGATGCTTATAAGCACAAAAATAGTATAAATATACATGCTTTCTTTTTTTTCTTCTTTCCAATATCTGAGATAAGTATAATCTATACGTTTTGTTCAAAAATATTTTTTAGCATAAACGAGTATCACTAATTTAAAGATAAATAGAGAAACCTTATTTGTGACTGTAAATTTGAAATATAATGCCATTAAAAACAGTTTCGAAATACATTGGGGGATAAATGTTGTGTCAATCTAAAAAAAAGTCTTTCGATGACTGAAAAAAAAAGAGGACAACTTCGAAAGGCGAATGAAAGGAAATCATGGGCTCTATTAATTCTATTTATAAAACAATTACTCAAGCAGAAAATGACGAAGTACGAAAAAAAAATCTGTGGTGAGTAAAAACGTGTTATTTGATAATTACTACAAAGAAATTTTTTCAAATAAAAAATTTTTTACTCTTGAAATGTGTTTTTTATGTTCAACATATAAGTCTCTGTTCGTTTCAATTTCTGTGAATGCTAATGAGATGAATGTATCATATCTTTTTTACGTATCATAATCATACACGATTTTCAAGAATTCAACTTTTTAAGAGCATTCGGTTGCTAGTTTTTTCACCTCACCACATGGGGGGAGAATTTTTCTATCAGATGGTTGGGAAGATATGTTGACCTTGAGTGATGGGCATGGTTCGTACCTTCAATCTGTCGATCCGGAGCAAACTCTTTCGGTCATCCTTTGCAGTATGGATTTCCTACCGGGTTAGTTGTTAAAACGTTTTACTTCTGTCATCGTCGTTGAAGAGAGCCACCTAGCCTCGGTCAATTTTTTAGATAAATGTAAAGAAAAAGAGAAGTGGTTCGTGTTCGTATCAGTGTCTTATTCATACGAGGCTGGTTCAAGCCAAATATATTAAGTAGAAAATTAGTCGGACTCGAGCTGGGATAAAAAATTTAGACCTATGCTGGGATGAAAGGACTATCATCCATAGCTCCTTGAAAAGCTTTTACTTTATTTTTTCAAAAAAAAATTTATAACCATACAGGAACATTTGAATTTGGTGTCAATTTCTGTGTGTATGTAAATTTTGTACATTTTTCATATTCTTAGATATTAATCTATTTTAATTTTTCTTCGATATTTACATTTTTTGCTGTTTTAAATTAAAACATTTTGTCAACATCTATCGTTCAATCATTATAATAATGGATTTATTTTTGAGATACATATGTAGTCCAAGCACTAATCAAGTCCATTAGTTTTAGTTTGCTTGAGAGTATGTTTGCGTATGTTTTATGAGAACAAAAAAAAAAAAAAAAAAAAAAAAAAAAACGCATTCGGCTTGTTCTTATATTCTAACTTTAATTTTAAAAAAAATTAGGGCAATATCATTCAAAAACATAAATATTCAGACTTTTAAGATCTGACTCTGATTTCTTTTTTATTTATGGTTTGAATACAATGAGGTACATAACTAACATTTAACAGTTTTAGCGTTGAAGATTTTTTTTTCTTTTTTTTTCTTTTCAAGAGCCGATAAAAGATCTAAAAATATGAAAAAAAGGGGGAATTTTTTTTTTCTTATTACAATTGTGGAATTTCATTTCCAAGAATTTGTTCTGGATAATTTTCTTGCTGCGGTAGCCGAGTGGTCATGGTTTCCATTTTGCGGCCAGTCTTGTTTCCGTCGAGTCGTGAGTTCAAGCCCTGATGCTATCCATGACCCGTCGTGTAGCAGGACTATTGCACGTTAAATATGCCGAAGCTGCAAGTCCTCCCGGAGACGTGGTGTAGATGTTTGAGCAGGAGGGGCCTGTTCATGTGTCACTCTCATCACTTAACCAAGGTTCAAAACTAGGAGGTCCGTAGCCAATAAAGCCCTCGTCTCAATTCTAAGTGCGTCGCTAGTAAACACTCCCTGGATATTTTGTGTGTGCTTTGAATAGACTTTATTACAATAAGCTGATTGTTAGATAAAATTTTTAATTTCACATACTTACAACTCATATTATCACCCATTCAGTATTAAATATGATATAATTTCATATATTTTTTAAAAATTACCTTTGGCCTTTTTTAAAAGATATTTTGAGATTTTGAATAATGTTTCCAAATGACTGATGAAAAAAATGGGAAATATAATTCAAGTAAATGAAAGTTGTTGCAGCTATTTTTTTTTTTTTTTTTAATATCATGAGCGTATTGATTTTAGTCGAGAAATGCCATTGCTAATTAGTTCTCTTACACAGATTTCAGATGGAACTTTTTTTTTTTTTTTTATTTTTTTTTTTTTTTTTTGAAAATAATTTGATATTTAAATTATGTATCACTTTTCGTTCAAATGTCATTTTGATTCTAGAAAAATTCGATGCTCTTTATTTAATCACCACCAAAGGTTGCCAAAAGTGCAGTTTCAATTAAAAGTTTACTGTTCTAATTAAACGAGGGAGGTTCAAAAACTTTCCGTGTTAGGAATAGGAATAGAGTAACTTATTGTAATGATATCCTTTGATCGCTCTTCCTTTTTCTGAGAACTAACTCCATTAGTATGACGGCCTTCGAATCCCAAAAAATTTTCAACATAACTTTTCCAGCCAATGATACCGTCCTCGCTTTCTTTAGAGAATAATCAACGTGAATATAAAAAAAGTACTTTTATTGTTGCTTGGATTCCGGTGTAAGATGAGGAATTCAACTGTCATCGACGGTGACATCTCTTCGCAAAATGACGACGACAGCTCGACGCGGCAGGAAGCAAATTGTGATTTCGCAGCAAATGGATGCCAAATCAGAAAGCTTTTGTCAATTTTTTTTTTGGTATCATTCAACAAATGATAGTAAGCAATAGCGATGCCAACTTGCCTTATCAGTGCCATCTGTCTTCAAAAACCGGTACTTTTTAATTACATTTTATGTAGTAGCATTTATAAGTTTTTATAAATGTTATAAATAATAACATTTTAAAAGTTTTTATTCTATTTTATAATTTCTTGCTTTAAAAATTTATTTTATGTTCTTAAAATTAAGAACATAAAATAAATTGTGTATCACCAAGGAAAAAATAATGAATATTTATAGCAACTATAATATAAAAGAAGCCTTGAAGCGTTTCAAAATTCATCGGCAAATAGATTGGCACAAAACTTAATACATTGAGTAATAGAATTCACCTGAAAAACTAAGACACACAAAAGATAAAGGAAATGGGTTAGCTGTCATAATAGTAAAATTGAATAAAAAATACATCAATCATTCTGTAGGAAATATTGATGAAATTGAAAGAGCCATCAGTTTGTTAAATATAAAGGAACATTTTAAATTTCCGTGAAAAATATTCTTGATAATTCTATTTAATGATAAAGTTCCGTCTCTTTTTTAAGAACTAGGTGAAAAATATCATAACTTTTTAAAAACTTAATTCTTGTTCTTGTAAGAGAAAACAAGAGCTGTAATACTTCAAGCAAAAGAAATAGTAAAAATGTTCCTCCTCATAGTTCTCTCTTTATATATTAAATAAGAAATTGAATTATTACAATATTATGGAAGTAAAATATTCTGTCGTAATTTGATGTTATATTATCCTTGCAGATAAATTATTATAGCATTGTAGTGACTAAATCTCCATGTCTTCTTAAAAATAAGACTTCTGAAATTAATTTTAAGACCGCATCAATTTTTTCACTGTCATTGATCATTTCAAGATGGTTTGATTTAATTTTAAGAATTGTAGGTGTAAAATATTCAACAAAAAAGATAGACGGGTCTTTAGGCTACATCCTTACTAGTCTTGTGCATTATTTGATCTTGATTAATAAAAAAAAAATCTCACATTTAGTTGATTTTTATTATATGTTATCGAAATATGAGCACGTTAATTTTTTTTTATGATTATGGTTATTGAAATAGTATATAATGTTGGTATAATGATAAGTTCCATTTTTTTCTAGCAAATATAAGACTCGGACACCCGAAAAAGCTGGAATATCTCTTCCTACGTGATCCTCAGAGCAAAGAATTAGGTAATTTTCCTTTTATTTACTAAAATACTTTATTTGTTTAATTACAATTTCGCTCGTTTCAACCACTTTTCAATTTCAATTTATTTATTCTAAGATTTTTATGCCTGTGTACGAGGGAGTATCGAAAAGTTTCAATTATTAATAAGAAATGACCGAGAATAAAAAAAAAATTCTGGATATTCATTGATTCTTATGTACGTAATGTTGTAAATTACATTACAGTTATTCATGTTTATTTGTTTGGCTGAGGAATCCGTAGATTGAAGTAACCCTCAGTATCGTAAGGGTTTAAATGTTATCCCGGGTTTTCGTAAAATTTTAATTATTACTAAATACAATTCTTACAAATACCTACTATTTTTATTTATTATTCTTAAAATTTCTGTACATGGTCACCATCCGGAGCTACGCATTCCTCCCAGCTTTTCTTGGCTTTTCGAAGACCATCACTGCAGAACTAAGTAGACTGAATTCCATTTTCTCCATTTAGAGAGTTATTTCAATCTAGGCTTCCTGAAACCAAATACATCAACATGAATAGCTGTAATTTATAACATTCTGTACTTCAGGACCAGTGAATAAGCAGAATAAATTATATCCAGATAGCTCAGTTATTTCTTAGTAATAATTAAAACTTTGCTATACCCCCTCGTATAGTGTTACATATTAATTGTATTCCTTTGTGCTCGTGAAAGATATTTGAAATATCTATTTCTGTTCTTTTTAATCCATTGATTCAGGTTACTAGTAACTATTATCAGCAATTTTTTATTATAAGTTGCAAAATGTTTTTAAATTAAATTATAAATTCTTTATTTCATATTAAATTCAAATCTGTAGTAAATTTGAGCATAAGTAATTCTATATCAGTCGTTTACAATTCTACATGTTAATATATATTTATGAATAATAAATAAATCGAAGATAAAAAAAAATGTTGGTAAGTAAATGAGAGAGGTTTTTTTTTTTTTATTTATTCATGCTAGAATATCTTATAGATAATTCAAAAGCGGTTCTTAGAAATTAAAAGTTTTTAATCCCATAAAAAATTTAATATCGCTTGAGTGAAATAAAGGTTTAATAACCTAATAGACTGAAACACTCAGTGTTCTTGGCTAAAGCCCTTAGAACACAAATTTAAGGTTTATTAGAAACTGACGAAAAAAAATGAGGAAAATCGAAAATAACCACCAAAGAGGAGAGAAGAGAAAAAAAGTTAATTTGTTTCCGTTGAGTCATGGCATCCAGCCTGATACCGCTGAAGACTCGCCGTGTAGAGGGCTGGAGCACATTAAATCTGTTTTCGCCAGGCTTTACATGCACCGTGAGGGCATTGCAAGTCCTCCAGTTGGCATGGTGTTGCAGTTGTGGAAATAAAGGTGTTGGCTCAGACATTGTCCCTGTCACTTGACCGTTGTTAAAAATTACGAGGCCCGTCGCCAGCAGCCCTTGCTTACTTAATAAAAAAAATCAACTATCAATAAATAGCGACCACCCCTTTTCATACTTTTAAAACTCTGTACAGGTATTTTCGTGATCAATAAATAAAATATTGGTGTTTCCCTATATTTATCATGATATCTCCCTTTAAAATAACATTTAGCTATCATGTATGTTATATCATGGGTGTCTAAACTATGACCGTTTGAGGGCCACATTGCAAAAAAAAATCTAGGCCACATTGCAAAAAAAAAGTTTGCTTTATGGACCGCACATACAATATTTTTTTTAACAAATTGAAATAAAAATTAACTCTACGTAGTTTTATTAAAATAAATTAACTTTTTTTTATTATAATTTTTTTAAATTTCAATTAGATATGTATAAGTTTAATGAGAGGGATGAATTTACTTTTGTTGAACAAGCAAATCGATATCAGGTTCAATAGACGAGGTAGCAATTCTTACTCCCCTTACTGAACCATCTTATTTCTGTGCAATAAATAACATCTGCAAATTCAGTGCCCATTACCTTAAGAAACTCTTCAAATTGTCTATGATTAAGTCCTTTTGCTCTTATAAAGCTAATGGTTTTTATAACAACGCTTAATACACTTTCCATTTTTAAAATTTTTCCACATAAATTACCTTGATGTATATTACAATGATATGCCATCAAGATCGTATTGCCGGCAGCGACGGCTTCATTATTAACCATTTTAACGAGTCCTCCATTTTTACCAACAGGGGCTCCATTGGTTATGATAGCTGATAAATTTTTCATAAATAAGGAAAACCTTTTCATCGAATAAATCTATAGACTTGGTTGTGTCTTTTAACGATACTAAAGCAACCATTTCTTCCGTGATATTATAATGTTTATAGATTCCTCTTACAAAAATTGCCAATTGTGCCGTATCAGAAGAGTCAGTGTTTTCATCCATGGCTAACGAAAAAATTTAAAATTAGTACAAATACTTTTTAAAGACTTTTCAATTGAATGTGTAAATTTAAATATTTTCATAATTTACGTTTGGACCTCATTTTAAAGACTTTTGGGTCGCACTTTAGGCAAGCATTATGTATATTTTTAATGTTATATTCCTATTTCTAATATAACGCCGAAAATGTTTTACAATTTTCAAATATGTATGCCTCCTATCACTGAAATAAGTGAAATACCCATTTATGTATCTAAAAACACTTGAATTATTTGGATCAATAATGTTGCGATTCTTTAATTTAAAAAAAATAATAAGGTACTCCAAACTGAAATAAAAATCTTTATTATCCTGCGTTTTAATACTTCGAGAGTCTCAGAATATTATATCATTTACAATATAAGCTTTAAGGCTTCAAAGAACAAAATGATAGAGGTCCTGTTCAAGTATGAAAATACTATTATAAAATACCGGAAAAAGTAAAATTCTGTTCTAAAATTTATTCAATTTCCTTAAACACTAAAGTTCTTCAATAAGCAGCCAAGTTTATTGCATTGTTAATTATAAATAATATGCATTAAAATTATCTCCAAACGAGATAAAAATTGTTTGACAGTAATTGTTATTTCTTATTATTACCGCTGTTACTGTGTACCAATAATGATTATTTCACGTTATTAACTACGTATATGCTTTAACTGATATTAAAGCGTAAGTAAACCGTAAACAAATTGAAAACTTTTATCTTTTTAACTTATAAACTTCATCCACTTCTGATTCATTATGGACACGCACTTTCTTTACTTTACTCAGTAACAACTTTTAGCTAACAACAGCAGTTCCTTTCATTCTATTAAATCCTCTCGCGTTAACACACCTCCGACAGTTTCTTTAATCCTGTCACGTTACTTTGGTGATCTACGCAATTTGCTATTAGCATTTCTGATCACCTCCGTGAATTCCCTAACTTAACTGCTGTCTTAAATTCTAAGACAAGGCATAAGGCTGGTTGATCAACAACAACAATAAATTATTGAGTACTATATATCATTACTGTGCGATCCCTACTCACAATCGATAGCTTACTGACAAAGACTGTGTTTACAGTGTGATCTGCTCTTCTCGGAGACTGGTTCCCATGCGAGGCAGTTGTGTAAGTGACATCTTACACTCGTCCCTATACAACCCCCCCCCCCTACTGGCGGACTTTGAACACTGGAGATAACAAACATAATTGTAGATTTCGAACTTGAATGGTCATTAAGCTTTGCATATTTTTTTATTAACCGACTACTGGCCTAAGTAATAAATCTTCGTAATTTTTTCAATTTTTTTTATTAAGCATATTTAATACACAAAAACTAAGACTAATTATACAATTAAAAGTTAATCAAAATTTTAATTCATTAATTAAAATTTTAATTATTGAAATAAAATTTTATGTATTAAATAAAATTTTATGTATTAAATAAAATTGTAATAATAAATTAGAATAACTACCCATACTTATAAACTCTTCAAATAAACAATATAGAATGACAATAAATACTAAGTATTGCCTCATACCTCGGAAAAAATTAATTTGAAAAGTTGCGTTTATGCATCTGTGGCCTATAATTACAAAATTATGTGAAAAATTTGTAAAATTACGTCAAAACGGCTTTTCTTTTCAATTTAAATTTGCTGTTAAATCTTTTCAGTACTTTGTATGTATGTGTGTGTATGGATGTATATATATATATATATATTCCTATAACAAAATATATTTATTTAAACTTAAGAAACATTTACATTTTATTAAGCGAAAATTATGCAAATTGTAGCTTCTAATTATATAGTAAGAATGTAAATTTTTTAATTAATTTCTGTAGATTTCTTAATAATGAGCGTAATTATTAATTCCTTCCACGCTTTTATACTATGTCTTGTTGTAAGTCAGAATTTCAAGCCAAGTTCCGAAACTCCCTCTTTTTTTAAAAAAAAAAAATTATCTAAGTGGGGTAGTTTGAAAAGAGAGGTGCCAGCTCATGTGTCGTTCTCGTCAGTTGATCAAGGTTCAAAATGACGAGGTCCGTCACCAATATCCCTTGTGTTTCTTCTAAGTATGACGTTCATAAACAATTAATCTACTAATACCGAAGTATATAAGTACATTCTTGTGAAAAAGACTACATACCCCAATCAATGTTAATCATTATTTGTACAAATATCGGCATTTGAAATAAAATATGTTACAGAAAATATGTATATAATTTCTTATGTGATAAGAATAATAAAAGATTTTCTAGTTACTATTTTATAGAAATATTTAAATATTTGCTCTTTTCAAATAAAAGGTTGGTGGGCATACAGAATGTATGTAAGTCGAACCAAGTAAATTTGCCGTTTTTAATTTAAGTATTCGAAGAGGGAAGATGGTAAGCGTCGAATGTTAGTAATTCAAAGAAAGTCGTATGTGAATTATGATTACATTAATTGATTTATATTGTACAATAATGCAGTTATAATCGCGTTTACTAATGCGCAATCCTCCATTTGTTCTATTCTTAAATGTCACGCAAGTTAATAAAAGAGCTGTGAGGTGAACATAATTTGAATTCCACCAAAATAATGCTTATCCGATACCTTATTCCAAAATAATTCTTATCCAATTTTTTTATAAAATAGACAGACTTATTTAGACTTAGATACATAATTTTAAGAAATTCTAGCGATTGAAACAGACTCTCTCTCTCTCTCTCTCTCTCTCTCTCTCACACACACACACACATATATATATATATATATATATATATATATATATATATATATATATAATTAGTTGTAATAAATTATGTAAAATACAGATTATTAACTCTAAATTTTTTTTAAAATTGATTTAGAGCAATGAATAAATTATATATCATTTTCTAAGTGTATTATTATTTTATTAACAAAAGTGAGGCATGCCCCTATTTTAGATTTAGAGCACGAGCCTTGCATTATTTAAATTATTAAAAAAAAATCAGTTCATCTTATAATTCAAAGAAATAAATAAAACCACGCATTTTTAATTGAGGTTTGTTATTTAATTTGAATCTAAGTCACTCTGAAGCCAGATATACAACATATATTGGCAACGGACCTCATAATTTAGAACCTCAGACAGGTATAGCGGACGAATCCTAATATGGAATATCCAGTGATTCTTCAGAACATTACATATAACTTATTATCTTAAAAACATTTTGTGATTATACTTGTTTAATTTCATAAAACTAGTTTTATTTCTGGTAATAATTATTTGTTTCCTTTCAGTGTGTAACTTTGTGAAGATGAAAGACGCCCATTCTAAAAGACAATCTGAAAACTATACACGCTCACAATTTCATTTTATGCATAAGTGTCCGTATTGTTTTAAAAGATTTCTTAACAGAGATAGCTATTTCAATCATGTTTTTATTCACAAAGAGGATTCATACAGCTGCAAACAATGTTTTAAAGTTTTTAAAACAGGGACTGACTACATTGAACATGGCCGCCGTGAGCATAAACTCAAAGCTTTCTGTTATCGATGTTCTGAAGTGCTCTTCTGTGACTTTTGGCACGAGAGGCATGCACAACTTCATGACAGAGTAAGTTATGTTTGTCGCATATGTAATTCTACATTTTGTAGTCTTGGTAATGAGAACAGAAAATGGAGATATCATCATTTAGTCTGTCGACATTGTAACATTTCTTTCAATAGTCCTGAGGCACAAACACGCCACAATCAAAGAATTCATCAAACCGGAGTAAATGAAATTATATGTGAATCCCCTTACAAAGTATTATCAGCTCTTTGCTATAAGTCAAATACATTTTCAGATGAATTTGCACCACGACAACAAATACAATCATCACAGCCAGAATCAGAGGAAGAGAAAAAGAAATATAATTCCACAAACTCCTGTTATTGTAGGAGATGTTGTAATTTACTGAACAAAAAGCGTCATATTCCTTCATGTATATGCATGGTGTGCTGTAAGAAAAGAAATAATCCTAATTTTAAGTCGCGTGAAAAAGAAACTCAATTTAAGAACGTTTTTTCCCCCACAGACTTTCGAAATAAAGTAGAATTCATTAAGTATGCTGTTAAACATATGAAAGCTCCTTATAAATGTGTTAAATGTGGAGCCACTTTCAGATTTATACACCAACTAAAAGCACACTTGCGAAATCACTCCTTTCTACCTTATTATTTGTATTCTAATTGGAAAAGGAAAGAAGACGAAGGAGAAACTGAAGAAATAAATGAAGGAAATGAAATAAATGAAGAAGGAAATGAAGTAAACGAAGGAAATGAAATAAACGAAGGAAATGAAATAAACGAAGGAAATGAAAGAAAAGAAGGACGAAATGAAATAAACGAGCAAGGAAATGAAAAAAATGAAGAAGGAAATGAAATAAACGAACAAGGAAATGAAAGAAATGAAGGAAGAAATGAAAGAAATGAAAGAAATGAAGAAGGAAATGAAATAAATGAAGAGAATCATGAATTGTATGTAATAAGGGAAACTGAAAATGAGTGTGAAGAGGTGAATAGTGAAAACGAAAGGAAAGATGTGAACTCAGAACATGGTAGGGAAGATGTGGGCTCTGAAAATGAGTGGGAAAAGAGGGAAACAGAGGAACGAGAAACTAAAAAAGAGGAAGAAGAGGAAAACAAAACGAAGGAAGAAGGGGAAATAGGAAAAGAACAAGAAATTGAAAGAACACTGAGAAATGAAATAGAAGAGGACACTGAAGAAGAAATGAAAGGGGATAGTGAAGAAATTGAGGGAGATCGAGATGAATGGGAGGTGAAAATTAAAAAACGAAAGATCGATGAGGGCTCAAAACATCCCCATAACATAATCATTTTCTCGCGAAAGAGATAAGGAAGAAATACAGAATCTACAGGGCTCAAATGAAAATGAGAAGCAAATGAAGAACTAAATGAGCTAGTGAAACTAATTATTTCGCTAGCTTCTGAAAATTATGGGGACACTGAAGAAAGCAAAAGCAAAAAAAAAAAAAAAAAAAAATTGCCCACAAAAAATAATAATTGAAAATAAATAATATTTACCAGTGTGCGTGTGTTTTAAGTTTGGTAGTTTTAAAACACGTATTCAAATATGCTTTTTCAAAAAAGGTTCATCGACTCTCTTCTATAACAATGTCAGAAGTTAAAACGCCTTACTTAACTAGCCAGATGAGACGTCTTTTCAGCCTGGTTGGTAGGAGTGCATCCTTGGGACCCGCTGGTCTAGGGTTCGAAACAACGCTGCCGCATCAAGGTCACCAAACTACTCTGCCCCTCCTTGGGTCAGAAAATCACCAGCCGCCGAAAAGGAATTATTATAATTATTTATAAGTAAAATATAAGTCATATACAAAAATAAAAAAATATATTACAATTATATATATGTTTATTTATATATAAGGCACTTCTCCTCAGCTGAAAGGCCGGTTAATCTGATATCTAAAAAAACGAGGCTGGTTAACGTTTTCTACATGTCGAAAAATTAAACTTGTTACTCTACCAAAAAAATTATTTCTTAAAATATATTTCTGTTATACTACCCCATGGTGTTATGACCACAGAGTATTGTGAAGAAGGGAGCAGAAGAAGAATCCTGTTAAAAGTTTGGTAACTCAGTTGGAGTTAGATGAGCAGTTTTGTAATAAGTTTTCAGTTTGGAGTAAGTTGCAGAGAGTTGTCGCATGGTGATTGTGGTTTATTATCATTGCTAGAGGGGACGATATTTTGACTCCATTCTTAGATATAGTTAAATTTAAAGAGTCGCTTGAGGATATAATTAAAGGAAGAAAAACTTTAAATTCACATTATTTGCATACATACAAGTTTTTACTGGAAGAAATTGATCGTATTCGTAACTCGGAATCAGGAAATGATTCCCAAAGATGGGAGAATCAAATTGTGTACACCTGAAAGAAACCTCGTTTGAAGGTTAAAATTCACATTTCACTTGAGGAACATCCTCATTACAATTTTGTGGTCAAGCTGTTGGGTCTTAAAGGTAGTTTCTGCAGAATTTGCAGATATCTACATCATCCAGAATGACTTGGACTTGGATTCATGAGAGATAAGAGAAATGAGGAAGTTTTACGGAACCAGAGTGATCCCAAGTCTATTCACTTGAGTGAAGACTTACAAGTTAAAGCGTCTACTTATGAATCTTCAGTTCATGCCTACGTAAGAATATTCATTGCTTCTTCGAAACTACGGAAACTGAAGAGCTTAGTACCTAATGTGATGGAATGTGTCCATACCGCTAGCATGCCAGCAAAAACTGTCTTTGGTGAAACGAAGCGACCGATCCATAAATTGGTCAGACTTTCTGAATGAACGATTTATTTATTTTTCATTCCATTTACTTTTCGTTAACTATTTCTCTGATATATGAAAATTTGTGTGCTATTGTGTTATAATTTGATATGTTTTATTTTTTAGTACTGTGCCAAGTTGTATTTGTAATTCAGTTGATGAAGTGATCATGGGGGCCCAGTATGTTACGACCCCATGATGTTGTGACCAAAGAGTATTGTGAATAACCAATGTGGTAAGAATGTTTATGCCTATAGATGGTGCTGTTAACTTTGTTACAAGTAAGATAAGAAATTTTGTAGTCAGGATACATAGGGTTGTTCAATAAAGATGTTGTACGCGATATAGCGTTCTTAATTTCACTCTTAATCTGGAGTTAATGTTATTCCTCCTAACAATATATTGGTTGGCGTTAGTATTAACAATTTCAATCAATTATCTTCAATGATTACATTTTATATATCTAACAATTATGATTACATAAACATAATCATTTACCTTGAGATATTATTATATTAAATCAAAGTGATATATCCGAGTAAAACCTTCTCGCGTTTCTTCAATTATTCTTGTTAAATTATTTACAATTAACAATTGTATTGTTAAACAATTTTGTATTAGAGTAAAAATGCTAAGGAAGAGTTAATAGATAAATACTGGATAAATAATTTAGATATCAGTAGACAGGTTTAAGCTAAAATGTTTGGTAATCTTTATAAAACAACATTTTTAATGAAAAGTTTTTAAAAATTCAATATTCCTTTTTATAATTGTACCAGGAGTTTTGGATTACTCTCTTTTACACGCGAAACTGTTTTATCATTAAATTGCTATAAAAGCAGATTTTTTTTTAAAAAAAAAATATGTAGCCTAATTTGAAAATCTGATTATACATAGACAATAGAAATGTATGTACAATCGTTAAAAATGTAACAGCTCTAGAATATTTTGATCGGCATTAGATACAATATATGAAAATGCTGTATTTGGGATCTATATTACTGTCGAAGTCGGTAAACAAGGTTTTAAATGAAATACAATTCATTGTTAAGGGGACTTAGTACCTTTCGAAATCAAAAGCAGAACATTTTGACAAACTTTTTTCTATTCTTCATAAATCAGCAAATTTTGCACATTTCAATATGAAACTTTGCCAGTTTGTATAATAAAGTGTATAGTTTAAAATATTGGGTCAAGTTTTGCTATTAAATTAATATATTTTCTTATACAACAGGAAATATACGTACAAAAATTTAAAAAAATAAATTAGCTTACCTTACGTTACCCACAAGATAACATTTGAAAGATGTACAGTAGAATCATAATTCTTATACCAAATTAAAGCTAAATAATGACAATATTCTGTAAACCTCAAATTTTAAATTTACCTTATATTAAAAAAATTGAAAAATTAAAAAAGTTATCAAATTTGTATTTAGTAACTTTTTTTTCATGTATCATGTTATAAAATAAAATCTAATCATCCTATTAACAAAATTGAGGTTCACAGAATAAAGATCCACAAGTACAACACACATGTAAAATCTTAAAGCTCTGCATGCAAAACATTTTTTTTAAAATCCTGTGGGAAAGTGTGAAAATAACAAACTGAGAAAAAGAGGTTTGTTTACATGGTATTACACAGAACAAGTCACTTTAGACATTTACATTGTTTGTTGCACAGGGCGTAATAATTATCGGATTTTGACGCTGTTTGTTTTAAAATGCTCTTAACATTCAACACTATTTTTTGAAAGCAAATTTGAAAAATCGAATTTTTGAAGGTGCAAAGGTACTAAGTCCCCTTAATGCAGTGCACCTCTACACGGACTCTACAAAAGTATTATCGAGGATACGAATACAACCTCATCGCTTAAAGTGTTTCGTTGCTAATAACACATCAATCAATAACTCCCGAGACTAACCCAGAGATGGCGCTCGTAGTAAACCAGTAACCAGGTCTTTCTAGAGTACTAACTTTTGCTTGAAACGTGTCAAAATTGTAAGTCGATCGGACCAGAAACAGCTGAGTTATCGAGGTTGGAGTAAAGTCGTTTTGTAGTTTGTTTAAAAAATGGAAAAAACCGAGTTTCGTGTTCTGATAAAACATTGTTTTTTAATGGGTAAAAACACCGTGCAAGCGAAACAATGGATTGAAAAATGTTACCCGGACTCTTGTCCATCAAAAGCAACGATTTGTCGGTGGTTTGCCGAGTTTAAACGTGGTCGTACCGACACAAATGACGCGGAACGCTCAGGTAGACCTGTGGAAGCCGTTACACCGGAAAATGTGAGTGAAGTGACAAAAATTATAATGAAAGATCGTAAAGTGAAGCTCCGTGAGATTGCTGAGATGACACAGATATCATATGGAAGTGTATTTACTATCCTTCATGAAAAATTGAGCATGAAAAAGGTTTTTTCCAAGTGGGTGCCGCGATTGCTTTCGATGGAACAAAAACAGCAACGAGTCGATGATTCAGAAAGCTGTTTATCGCTATTTACTCGCAACAAAAAAGATTTCTTGCGGGGAAAAAAAAAGATTTGGAAAAGCGTTGGAACGATTGTATCACCCTAAAAGGTGATTAACAAAAGGTGTTATGTTGATGAATAAAAAAAAAATTGCAAAAAAAATGTTGTTTTCAATGTTAGTCTCGGGAGTTATTGATTGATGTGTTAGAGTTGTTCAAATAACAGATCTAATCAGCAAATTTGAATGGCATCACATCAAGTCCGATTCCGCTGATCCCCTATCAAGAGGTCTTTCTCCTGAGAAGCTTGTTGGAAACAATCCTTGGTGGTTTGGACCGGGGTTACTTCACAGTGACACTAACCTTACAATCATCAAGACTTTTCAAGAACTGAGTCTAGATTTACAGAAGAACCCCCAATCGTGAATACTTATGTTCAATCTACATTGGACAACTTTCTTGACAATTTTTGCGAACTTTCAAATAGTTATTTAAAAGAATTTTAAGTTTTATATTTAGGTTCCTGCTGAAGATGCAGGAAAAGAATGCAGCTGATCATTTTATTACCTATGTAGAACTGAACCATGTTCGTGATGCTTTGGTGTGGCATGCTCAAGTACAAGAATTTGGTGCAGAGATAAAAGTCTTAAAATAAGGTAAAGGTGTATCACATATAAAAGTAAGTTGAAATTTCTAAACCCTTTTCTAGATGAAAATCAAGTTGTGCGTATTGGAAGGAGGTTAGTCAATTCAGCATTAAGCAAAAATGCTGAACATCCTATTATTTTATCAAAAAGTCATAAACTTACAACATATTGGAATATTTTCATAAAAAGCTTTTACTCATTGGACTCAGTTCTTTACTTCACCTAGTAACGCAACAGTTTTGACCAATTTTACGGTAGAATTCAGTGCAGAAAAATCGTTCACGATTATATTACTTGTTTTAAACACAAGCCAATTTTAGCTACTCAAATCATGGGCGATTTGTCCTAAGGAGCGAGTTACAGAAACCTTTCCCGTTTACCATACTGATGTAGGTTATTGTGTGGACCCTTTTTCGTTAAATTTAAAAATCAGCGGAAGGGAATTCTTAATAAAATTTATGTGGCTGTTTTTGTGTGTCTCGCAACTCGTGTGGTTCACTTTAAATCGGGTCTTAATTATCTTCGGATGCATTCATCACTACCTTAGAACATTTTTTATGTCGTCGTGGTAAATGTGCTAGCATAATTTCAGATAATGCCACAAATTTTGTAAAAACATCAATGGAATTGAAAAGGTTACATAATCTCGTTATGCAACCAGATGGGAAGGTGGCTAGTTTTTTCTCAGCTGATGGGGTTACACTGGAAATTTATACCACCCGGATCACCCAACTTCGGAGGAATTTGGGAAGCTGGAGTTAAATCATTTAAATTTCATTTAAAAAATTATTGGGACATTATTATTGACTTTAGAGGAATTCCTCACAGTAGTTGTTCAAACTGAGGGAATTTTGAATTCGAGACCTCTCATTCCCCTTTCAGCTGAATCTAAAAACTTTGAAATTTTAACTCCTGGTCACTTTCTCATCGGAAGAGTTATAAGCTCAATCGTTGAACCAGATTTATGTTCTGTAAATACTAATACACTTGATGAATAAAGAAAAATCGCTAAAGTTATACAAAATATTTGGAAGTCATGGAGAAAGGATTATCATAACAATTTACAAGCATGTAGTCAATGACAATTTGATAAATCAAATGTAAAACTAAATAGTATTGTATTGCTAAAGGATGATAATCGTCCGATAACTCATTGGAAAATGGGGAAAATAGTTTAGACATACCCAAGCACTGATGGTGAAATTCGAGTTGTTCATTTAATATTGTCTAATGGTAATGTTGTAAAAAGACCCATCTCAAAAATTGCTATTTTACCTATTGTGTAATAATACAGAAATATTTCTTTTGCCAAATTGAAATCTTATTTTTATTGCTTTTGATTACTGATTGAGTTATAATTCTTTTTTCGTTGTGCAACTAATTTGTATTTCACGTTCATGTAAACCTATTATTGTTTTGAAATGATATTTCAAGGCCCGGCGTGAACTTGGCGCCAGTGCTTCCCTGTTAGCGAATATTCAATTTCGCCAATATTCAACTTCGCCAGTACGCTAATGGGGTGACATGAGAGCAAAAAACACAATCTTCACTTGGGAAGTTTTTAAATGTTCGTTGTGTTGCGTGTTCAACCCCATTTGAAATTATATTAATAAACTTTTATAATATTTGTAATAAGTTGTCGTCGTTAAATTTAAACCATATTTTACATGCCCCGCATGTTTCAGTAGGATAACTAAGATTTTTTTTGGAGCCTTAAATTAGACTAATTACTTTAAATGGAGAAAGATTTTCTATTCTGTTAGATGCATAGAGGAATTATAGATAATGCTTAGTGAAGTGTATGTATACACAACAATCAAATACTTAAGGAATGCCAGTCCGGTGAACTGTTTATTTCGTGTGAATTATGCCATGAAATGTTTTTGGAGGTAAAACAAGCATTTTACATATGTGCACTAACACATTTAATTTTACATAAGTGAATGAAAAAAGAATAGAAAAGATCAGATTGCTATAAAGTGGAAATAATGTTTTTTTTTTATTAATTTTTAATTAACATATTATATATCTATGAAATTGATAAATATAAGCTTTTTTATTTATTTTATTTTATATTTCTTTTTTTTTAACCTCTTCACTCCATCTGATAGGAAAGGGAGAGTATTATTTTTAATTGATTTTTTAAATTTTTTTTTGCATAATATACATTTGTTTTGAAGTGTATGTATAATGATTATGTAAAATGATTTGTGAGTGAATATTCATAATTGATATTTTTATTTGTATACGGTAATTGGTATCTGATATTTTAAGTATTTGAGGAATTTAACTATTGAAATTGTTTATGTATGATAATTAATAATTTTAATGTGTATCAATTATTAAAGTTTTAAATTATAACTATTTTAATGCATTTTAGACATTAACTACTTTAATGCATGCTATTTTGTTGAGTGTAATGCAAGTTGTTTAAAGAGAAAAAAAATGTCGAAAATATATTTCCAGAATTTCAAAAAGAAAAGAAAACTTTTGTATTGATGTCTTTTACTCGAGAATTAATTTGGTAGATTTATTTTTGTGTTTTATATTATATTTAAGCTGTAGTGTGTATTGCACATTAATGATACATTTTGGAAATATTATTCTTGTATGAAAATATTAACTGAATCGTTAGACATAGTGGTTATTGATATGAATTTATTGTAATGATATAAGTGCATTAAGTGTATCCAGTGCTTCGAGATTATCTCTTTACGAGTGGTGGTTTTTTTTTTTTTTTTTTTTTGAATGGGTAATTTTAAAAATTTATTTTTTTAAATTTTTTTTTTTTTAAAAAATTTGCCTCAATGGATGGTTACCATCTAGAGTAGTGTTTCTCAACCTTTTTTTTTTTTTACTATGTCCCCCCATAAGCCTTTTATATACACTGGTGTTCAAAATTAAGAGAATTTCCCGATTTGGTCGATTATCTCTAGAACTACTGGGCAGATTTTAATGAAATTTGGTGTGTACATAGGGTTGATTTAATACCAAAAAAAAAAAAACCATTCAACAGTTATAATACACACGCGTGATCGTGCGTACCACTCATCGGAGTCGCAAGGTATGAAACAGCAGTTGCAGAATAGAAAAAAAAATTGGTTAATAGGGGATATGGTCCCTTTTACAGATATATAGGCCTCGCAACGTGATTTTATGCTGGAAATAAGGGAGTTTGTGAGTTCCTGTGGCAATT
Source organism: Nephila pilipes (assembly GCA_019974015.1). Lineage (NCBI taxonomy): Eukaryota > Metazoa > Arthropoda > Arachnida > Araneae > Nephilidae > Nephila > Nephila pilipes. Next base: position 110,629 of record BMAW01103521.1, read on the forward strand.
AGTCCCACTCGTTCAGCAACGCTGTTTTCAGGTCTTGGGTGGTTCTCGGAAGGGGCTTGCGAATTACAATTGCCCTCCTCAGAGCGTCCAAGGTATGCTCTATTGGATTGAAGTCTGGAGACCTGGCTGGCCAATCCATCCGGCGAATATCCTCACTTTCCAGAAATTCGTCGACCAGCTGAGCTCTAAGTGACTTTGCGTTGTCATCCATTAAAAGGAAATCAGGACAAATTGGACCCCTGAAAAGGCGGATATAGAGCTCCAAGACCTCTTTCCTATACCTCTCAAGAGTAGCAGTGCCTCTTTCAAAGACATGGAGGTGTATGCGGCCATTCAAAATGATGCCTGTCCACACCATCAAGCCTCCTCTGTCTTAATGGTTGATTTCTTGGTCATTGGAGGGCAGGTAGCGGGTCCCTGGTTCTCTCCATATGAAAGTACGGCAAAAATCACTGGTTAGGCTGAACCGGGACTCATCAATAAAGATAACGGTCACTCATTGATTCAATCTCAAATCTGTATGATCTCTGCATCCTTTTAAGTGACTCTCCTGTTCGCAGAACTGAGCGGGACGCAAGCAATAGGTATTATTGCAAACAGCCCTCTCTCATGAAGTCTTCTGGAAACAGTCACCCTTGAAACTCGGGTGATTGTGGCTGCATACAACTCATGAAAGACTTGAGAAGCTGTAACATCCCTATTACACCTCACTCTAATGAATAAATGGTGATCTTCTCTGGCTGTCAAGATTTTGAACGACCTTGCCCTAGCTTTCTCTCGACGGATCCGGTATCCTTAAACTGTTTCCATAAGTTGGACACAACGCTGGGCGTTAAATCGAATTCTCTGCAAATCTGGATTTAAGACTGGCCTGTTTCTAGCCTATCAACAATTCGTCACCTCATTCCACAATCTAAACGTTGGTCGTTACTCAATTTTACTGTTTGAATTTTAATTTAAGCGAGTGTTGCAAAAAAAAACCACCAAGAAATTCAAAGAAATGCGCTAGCGAACGCAATGCGGATTATGGCGCGAGCTTATAAATCCTGTTTTTCGACAAGTTCCGCCTCATACACATATACGCTTACGTATTCGACGTATAAGATTTGCATCTTTGTTTCGAAACAGTATTTTTACATTTCGTTCAATTCTTTTCATGACATTCTACAAAATATGCAAAATCTCTTAATTTTGAACGCCAGTGTATATAAATGAAACTCATAAACTTCGAATTGCCCTCTTTCGAATCAAATTGCCCCCCTTGTGGGGCGTAAGCCCCGCGTTGAGAAACACTGGTCTACAAAGAGACGGGTGTTGGGGTTCAAGGAAGAAAGGGAGAAAAATAAGAGGTGTGATTTTGAAAGCAACGTACCACGCATAAGCAAAGTTTTGTTTCTCTGTAAAATATCAGTTTTTTTGAAAAATTATCTGGTGTCTTTATTGAAGAAAAGGAAACACTACAAAAGTGGTTTGGATATTATTTTTAAACAACGAAAAGGGGTAAGTATTTGTTTCTATCTGAGAGGGACTTGTACTGGTATATATATATTCTAAATTTAATCTCAATTTGTGCATTAAAATCTGAGAAAAATTTTAAATACTGGAATAATTCATAATTCACTTTTTGTATTAAAAGTGATTGATAAAATGAATGTTTCTATTAAAAGTGATTTGATTAATAAAAGGCCACACTTATCCCTAAAGATTTCGTTAGTTAATAAATTTGGTTTTAAAAGATATTAATAAAGTTAATTGGAAAAATAAAGAAATATGTTATTTGTTATATTGAAGATATATAGATAAATTTTGTTTTAGTTAGTGTATTCGAAAATGAAAAATATATAGTTGTTTAAGTTTCAGTCATTGTAATATAATTTGAAAATAAATTTTTAGACACAAGAATGAAATATAATGTTTGGATGTATAGTGAAATCTGTATTGTTGTAAATATTAAAGAATTTTGAAATATTGTCTTAAATGTTAAGAATCTTGAAGTAAATATGTGAGAAAAGTGTACGAATTTTTGTTAATGAACAAGTAACATTACTGCTTATGTCAAACTAATATTCAACCTTGAGATTTGAGGTTTTCAGAGTAGAATATTTTTTATCAGATTTGATTATATTAATAGATAATTTATAAAGTTCGAGACGAAGTGTTTTTCAATGTGGTATAACTAATTGGAAGAAAAACTTGGTTTTTCATTTAATGAATAAGTACTTTGAATGAGAAAGAAATAATTAGCCACACAAGATGTTTAGGTTGTTTTAGGTGGAGCGTTTTGGAGTACCAGATAACTTTTCAATTTTTTACCATTTGCTTTAATTTTAATTACATTTAGCTGAAATATATTCAATTTAATAATTTATCGTTTTCTTTAATTTTAATATCGGAAAAGTTTACTATTGTCCATTTCTCGATATTTTATCGTTTACTTTACTTCTTATATTTAAATGAGTAATTTAATAATTATTATTTAAAAAAAAAAAAAGGAGCACTTTGGATGACTAAATCTGTTCTTTGTAGAACTTTGCATAGAATTTTTTCATAATTAAATTGAAGCGGAAAACAATAAATTCCTTTGAGAATTATGCGAATGTTTATATTGTTTTTCATTTGTATTATTTTTTTTAAAAAAAAAAAGTTTGGATCGTATTTACACAAAGTGATAATAAATAATCTTGAGTTAAAATGCTTATTTAGAATGGATCTTGTATTTTTTTAAGGAATATTGGGTAATTGTCATTGAAAGTTTTATGATATCGTTCTTTTTTTTTGCAGACATAAGTTCAGAGTTTTGTTTTAATGTATTTCAATTTGAATTTATTGTTTAAAAAATAAGTAAGAGTTTAATTCGAAATTAAAAGTAACAGTTTATAAAAAAATTGAGATTTGACATTAATTACATATACTGAACTTATATGAAAATCGAAAAAAATATATTAGGATTATAAACTTTTACACTAATGATTAAATAATTACAAAGTGAGCAGTTTGTAATTTTACGTTGTTTATATTTTTTATTGAAACTACTTTATGCTTGGTTTATTTTGGTTAATGTTGTTTAATTGATATTTTTTTAGCGGAAAACTTGTGAATTAACTGAATTAAATAAAATATAGAGTACTGTGGTGTATTTGTTTTATTTTCAAATATTTAAAGTTATGTAAAATAGACTAAAATCATTTAAAGTGTGTATAAGGTTTAATATTGTTATTTTAAAAATGAATAAATATAATTATATATCCCAATAGTTAAACTCCCTTCGTTATTATTTTCAAATTTTTCTTCAGCATTCTGGTCTTGTTTACTCATCATTAAGCCATGGGTTTCTTAACAAAGGCCCGAAAGCTTGATTTGTTGGAAATCTGCGAAGAAATAGGTGTAGATGCAGATTCTTCAAATTAATGTCCAAATTAAGAATTCAATTTTGAAAAGCGAGTTTTATGAAGAAGAAGTAAAAATTATCTTGGACAGAAAACAGCAGGAAGAAAAAGTTAGACAAGAATAAGGAAGAATTGTACAAGAAGAGAGGGAATATCGAATGGCTAGAGAAACCCAGGAACATGAGCTGAAAATGAAAGAATTAGAACTTTCCAGAGGAAATCCAGATCAAAACGAATCTGAAAATAAAGTTAATTCAAATCACAGAATCCAGCTAATGCAAATTATACCCAAGTACGACGAAAAACACGATGAAATGGGATAATATCTGATTAACTTTGAGAGAAGAGTGGAAATGACTCAGGTACCGAAGGACTGGGTAGCGTACCTGTTGGCTGTCTTATCGCCAGTATAGTCCAATATGCTAATCAGAGAGACGCCCGATAATGCTAATAACTACAGTTTTGTTAAAAGCCTTATCCTAGAAATATATAAGTTGAACAGCGAGAAATTAAAACAATGTTTTTACAGACGTTATAAGACACCTGATAAATCTTGAAGAAATTATGCTCAAGGACTTTCTAGTTATTTTACCGAATGGATCACAAAGCTGAAAATTGAAATCTTCAAGTAACTCAAGGATCTGATGGTGACTGAGCAGCTGAAGTTTCTAGTCCTTCCTGATGTTATCTAACATTAAATGGAAGATTGGCTTAAATTTACAACTCCTTTCGACCTTGCTGAAATGTTAAACGAATATGAAAGCATTAGAGAAAGCTTCAAAGAGAAAAATCCGCCCAAAAGAAGCTTTGCTAATTTTCGAGGCCAAAATGGATTTTCGGCCCCATAACTTTGAACTTAAAAAGAATACCAAAGATTTCAAGCTAAAATTTGCAATAAAATTTGAAACATCATCCGACAAACATGGAGACATTTGGTAGGCCAAGGTCTATGAACTTCCGGTGAATTAAAAGTCAAAGTCATACAAGATTTCCCGACACCCACAACCAAAACTCAAGTCAGCGCCTTTTTGGGATTAGCTCGCTATTATCGCAGTAATATTCCCGAATTTTCAGTAATAGCAGCCCCAGTAACCAACTTACTGAAGGGTAGAAAACGTAAATTAGCCGTTAACTGGAATAACTCATGTCAAAATGCCTTTGAGAATCTCTAAGATAAATTGTCTAAAAATCCAGTTTTATATGGTTCTGACTTTGACAAGCCCTTCATAATCCCGTGTGATGCCTCAAACCTCGAAATCGGTGTGTTGTCCCAAGTGACTGAAAACGAAGAACATCGCATTATGTTCCTATCCAAAAAAAATTTCGCCTGCAGAACAGAAATACAGTACTACAGAAAGAAAATGTACATTCATTAGTTTTGTGGTGAACAAGTTAAAGTGCTATCTAGATGGACATCAAATGTTTTCCATACAAACTGACCATAATCCTTTGGTGTAGTTGAAAAAAAAACTCTGGTAATAACCCTAGACTTTTAAGATGTAAACTAATTTTAAAAACCTTTAATTATGAGATTGTTCATAGGAAAGGAAAACATCATCAGAATGCTGATAGTTTGAGTAGTATCCCTGAAAATTAACAAAAAGTATTTGCAGTAGTATGTAGCTTAAACATACAGATGGAGGACAAAATAATACGAACACTAGTGAAAAGGTATGACGTATTTCACACCTGCAGTACAGCCGCGCCACCTGCAACAGAAGTCTGCCACCTTGTGAGCGTGAAGAGGAAGGTATCAGTCTCTCAACAGCAGTCACCTGCGTTGCATGCGTCTATCGAACTGTCTGTGATAAGTTGAGATGTCAGACCTATCAAAGTTCCAAAAAGGAATGATTGTTGGAGCGCGTTTAAGTGGAGCATCAGTTACGGAAGCAGCAAACCTTTTGGGGTTTGCAAGGAGTACGTTATCAGCCATTATGTCAGCGTACACGATAGAGGGTAAGACGATGTCTTCAAAGCACAACAATGGCCGAAAGTCAAAGCTTGCTGATAGGGATATATGGGTCTTGAAGGGCATAGTAGCCCGAAAGCACAAACAATCGTTATCCGAGATAACATTCGAAATGAAAAGTCATTTCTAGGACCCCCTTTCAACAAAAACTGTCAAAAGGGAACTCCATGCTGCGAACATTTATGGCAGAGTGGCAATTCGTAAACCCTTGGTGACAGCAACTAATGCTTTCAAGCGACGCCAATGGTTCAGAAATCACAAAGGCTGGCCCCCACAGCATTGGCAACAGGTAATATGGTCAGATGTTTCGTCATTCACTTTATTTCCGACGACCAGACGTGTGTTTATGTCTCGAGAACGCCCAGAGAAGCGTTTAATTCTGAATGCCTCTTGCCGACTGTGAAGCATGGGAGGGGGCCCTCCATTATGGAATGGGGTACGATATCCTAGCGTGGCCTTGGACCACTTGTTATTCTGCATAGGAGAATCAAATCCAATCTCTATCTAAGCATTCTAAGGGATCATGTCCATCCTTTTGTCCAGACTATACTCCCTGAAGAGTGATCGCTTTTTCAAGAAGACAACGCCCCTATCCACATTGCTAGGTGTGTTCAAGTATGGTTCCAAGAGCATGACGATGAAGTTGAACATCTTGCCTGCCCCCCCCCGGTCTCTGGACTTGAATATTAGAATATTATTGAACATTTATGGGATTATTTGGAGTCTAAACTTCGTTCCCGATTTCCACCCCCATCCAGCCTTTCGGAATTAGAGACCGTTCAGCAGGAGGAAGGGCTTAATACTCCTTTAAATATTGTCCATGACCTTTATGCATCTATCCCACGTCGCATTAAATCTGTACTTCAGTCAAAGGGTGGTCCAATCCCCTATTAATAAAGATTTCCCATTATTTCACAGGTGTTCGTATTATTTTGTCCTCCATCTGTATGTTGTGCAAACTTCGTATGTAAATAAAAAAAAAGAACATTTTTTAGAAGAACATTTTTTTAAAGAAAAAACATGTTTATTCAGTGTGTTTATATTTGTATTTTAATATCTGTTATTTCGTTGTATTGTAATTGTGTTAAAAAAAATTTCACGATATTATCTTAGTAGGGATAAGTCTGGTGCATTTAATAGTTAAGGATATTAACTTCAGATAGAACCAGTACTTACACATTTCATTTTAATTGCAAAATATTTAGAAGATCTATAATCTGGACAAATCTTATCAACTTATTAAAATGTGACTTTTCAAGAACTTTTCCCTCGAACCTCGTGAAAAGTTTCTTCCAGGTGAGGAGGAATTAGACTGTTACGACGCAGACGAGCGGTTGGTAGATCTGAAGATTATGTAAAAATTTGTGGTGCGATCCTTCTGTGTATTTTGTATTTGTTTGGACTTGCTGTTGTATGTAAAAAAAGTAAATAAACGAAAGATGTCGGTCAACGCTGAATGTTATTTGTAAGACCTACATCCCAATATCTATTATTATTTGCTCTTCTCATAAAAATAAATGTTTTTTCCATATATAAGTAGTTGTAATATTTCTTAGTGTCCCTATATATATATATACATACATATATACATAATGAATTTACTTAAGCGTTAGTTCAACATTAATGAAACATTCAATACATGGTCGAAAAACTTTTATTTCCATTTTAGCAGACTTTATTCGGGCTTTGGCCTCAGGTGGCCGAAACGAAACTATCTTAAAAATCTCAGATGATCATCAGAGAAGAGTGTCTGTACACGAAAGAGGAAGAGTATAGGAAGAGCATAACAGAAGAGAGCACTTTTCGCTGTGTTCTGCTTTTTATATGAGGGAAAATTCAATTAAACGTCAGAGACCCCATGGTCTGATTGGAGGGACTTGCAGGGAATATAAGTGTAGACTTAAAGTCTGGTAGAGATCATCCCTACAATTCTGTTCCGTGGGAAGAGAGCTGACTGCATATTTTAAGAGCACGTGATTGAATACATTAAAAAGAAAAAAGGAATCGTATCAGGAAATAAGAATGAACATTGTATTTTAAAGGAGAGAATGGGCAAAATTAGTAAATTAAGTTATTTAAGTGAGAAATTAATAGGAATTAAGTTAAATCATTACATACATATGTTATACATATATATTCATATATATATACATATATATTCATATATATATATATATATATATATATATATATATATATATATATATAATTTCATTCTTACTTTAATATTTTAAATCTAGATTTTAGAGTTCATACAATTATCCAAAGAGTTAGAAACATTACGTGTTCTTTAAAGGATCTAATAATAGATAAGATATCTTTACAGCTCTTATAAATTGATTGCATATTACGTAATGTATATGTTTTGGTGTGAATTGAATAGATAACATATAACTTATTCTTATGCTTTAATTTGAGTGAGTGAGTTTTCTATCAAGACATAACTATCGCTTCAGGCATCGAAAAGAGCTTTCAAATTTTCATCTAGAAAAAAGCACACTTTAGTCGATAATTTTTGCTTTTGTTTCGTTAATATCTGAATGAAAGTAATCAGTCTTTAAATCGAGAGATGTGAAAATCTTAGCAAAAAATGTGGGAAATTACATAGTATTTTGTCAAGACCACCGTGTTATTCCTTATTAAATGATTTTTCATGTTAATCCGTTTCGCGTTAAAGTTTTTCACTGTACTTCAAACTAAAATCGGTTTCATTTAACAAATCATAAAAACATTTTCTCCATATATCCTGAATTCCGTGGTACACGACAACCCCTTTTATTTATTTTCCCTTTCCCTTCGAGTTTTATAACATGTAGAAAGTCATTGAATAATCAATACTTGTCCCGATTTTCTATTTTGTTTAGTTTATCATCCTTAATATTTGTATCAGAATTTTCGGAAGGTAGTATTTGTATAAATATATATATAAAATATAAAGGGGAAAGAAACAGAATGTATATAATCTAAAACGAATTGTTTTAACTTTGTTGGAAGTAGAAATTCACAATAATTCAAGTTTTTTCTTTGCTTGTTTTACAGAATCGGAAGAAGGCCTTAGTAGCTCCTAGCGGTCATGGTCGCGAACTCGCGGCCGACGTTTTCGTTGTCAAATCGTGAGTTCAAGTCGTGATGCCACTAAAGACCCTCAGTGTAGCTGGGGCTTTTGCACGCTAAATCTGTCGAGGCTCAAAGTCCTCTTGTTGGCGTGGTAAGAAAGTTTGGAGAGGGTGATGCCAGCTCAGGTGTCGTCCTCGTCACTTGACCTATGTTCAAAATTACGAGATCCGTTTCCAATAGCTCTTAAAAAGGAAAATAATATATCTTATCAAAAATAATTTTCCACCTGGAGAAATTTATAAGTTGCAATTACAATATAAAAAAAGTAAGATCTTTATATAAAAAGAGATTTTTCGAGTCTAAACACGAGGCCTGGGAACACTTCTGCATCACCGATAACGAAAACTTTGGCCTGGAGTTCAGGGTTACTTTTGGCAAGTTCCTGAACTCTTGGCCTCCTTGCGGTCATAATTCCTGGTTCGTCTAGTAGTTCTTCCAAGAAGAATTATGAATTTTTAATACAGTCTCTTTTCTCCAAGTCCAATGAAACTTTTGATTTGGTTTTTGAAGAATCAACGCCTCCTCCGGCGATTTCCATTAAAGTGGTATCCTTGGTCTCCGAGGTATCTCTTAAAGAGGCATCAAAATCTCCGAGGTGGGAAGGCTCCCGGCTTTGATTTTTTGGACTATAGGATTAGGAAACATTTTTTCGAATTTTCCTAACCTTTCAGTGAAATTTATCATTCTTTGTATACAATTTTCCTATTTCCCAAGTAATTTTAAAGATTGCTAAATTGAAACTCATCCTTAAACCTGGTAAGGACCCATCACAGGTTAAATCGTATAGACCAATTTGTTTGTTCCTAACCTTAGAGAAAATTGTAGAACGTGTTTTTGTGAATAGACTATATTTCTGGGTTCATCAAAACAATATTATTCATCCACTTCAATTTGGATTTAAAGAAGATTTCAGCTGTGATGATCCAATTTTCCATTTGGTTTCGCATATCAAACACAAAAGGTCTACAGAACATGTTACCATTACTTATATCGATATCAAGGGCGTGATGGACAATATAAATTGGTCTATTCTTTTAAAATCCTTAGAAATCTTAATTTTCCAATCCGTTTCCAAAAGTTTATGTATTCTTACTTAATACATAGGCATATTATTTTTTCTAATAATAATTTTACGATAAAGCATCTAATTACCCAAGGCTATCCAATGAGTTCGGTGTTTGCACCCGCTCTAAGGAATTTAAATTTTAATTATATTTTGATAACTGATTGCGAAACATTTTTATTTCAAGCTTTTAAGGATGATATGGCGGTTACTCCCTTCGGAAATTATTGAAGAGACCTTGAGCATAATTCCAATATTTTAATTAATCTTATTGCTAAGCATCTGGCACGGTTAAGGTTGGAGATTTCGAAAGAGAAAATCACTTCTGCTGAATTTAGATGCCCATCAATCTATAACAAGGGAGTTCGTGATGGCAGTCTTTAATCGAAACCCAATTTTCAAACTTAACAACCCTGCATTAAAATTTGTAAATTTTATAAATATTTAGGTATTATGATTGACTACCGGCTCTCCTGGAGCCCCCAAATTAATTATTATCGCAAAGAAAAAATTTATAATCTCTCATTAAATTTTAATATGGCTTCCTTCGGTGATTTCAATTCCAAAAATTATAAATTATGGTACGTATCTGTTATAGAACCTATTATTGTCTATGGTGCGAGGGTTTGGGATGGTGATCTAAACTCCTCTCAAATTACCAAGTTAAACTTCATTCAGAGAATTTACATATCAAAAAAATACCAAGGCCTATTTAGGACGTCTCCGACTGCTGCTTTGTAGATAATTGCCGGGGCTCCCCCTATTCATCTTACCCTAAAATTTCATTTTCTTAAGCATCAAATTTGGAAATGGCCTAATTCTAACTTTTTTAACTTGATTAATAATATCACATTAAACTCAAATATCTCACTGAGAGCTGTTCGTCCTGAAAAAAAAAGTATTTTTCTTAACAAATTGTCTCGCCCCTCCAAATGGGATATTTACACCGACTGATCAAGTATCGGGTCGGAAACTGGATTCGCCGTATATGTCTTTCATCAGGATGTCCTAAATAGAATATGCATGTTTAAACTGAATTATTACAATTCAGTTTTCCAGGCAATTGGATTTGTCGTTTTGAGGACCGCCTCTCATAACTTCAAAGTTTCTATTTATTCCGACAGCTTATCATTGATATTGCTATTGCAAAGTACTAGAAACAAATCGGCCTTTATAAATATTATTGAAGAAAAAATAACAACCTATATTCTGATTTTTACAACCTACACTAGGTTCTGGACCTCGTCGGAGATTATTACAATAAAACTTCAGACTCATTTGCAAAATTCACTGTCACTGATACTGAGAGAAAGAATGTCCCGGCCTCTTGGTCTCATATAATTAAGATTTAGAAAATAAGCTTTCCTCTCTCTCTCTCTCTCTCTCTCTCTCTCTCCCTTTTTTTCCCTTCTTCTGACTGGGAGTTCTGGTGGTCAATTAGTAATACCACTGTCTGGGTTCAGTCTTATATTCCCAGACCAAATTTGAATTTTTTTTTATTCCAGTTTGGGTTTTATTACTCGCTTCTTAACTGGTCATGGTCCCTTCATTTGTTATTTAAATCGTTTCCATTTTAAAAATACAAATTTATGTTCTAGTGAGTAAGGCGTGAGGTTAACTCTCTCTCTTCCCTCAGTGTGGGGAGGTCGGAAGGAAGACTCGACATGTTCTAAAACACTTAATTTATTTACAACACAAACCACAACACAAGTTTGATCAATCCAAGTTAAGATATGCACCCAATAAATAAATATGAGGACAATTGACGAAGTATGCGAGATATGAGAAGACTTTAAATACTTTAGTATACTTACTTACTTCAGTATCTCTGACTTCTTAGCTATCTAATCTAGATTCAATCTCAAGTGACAGATCGTCACCTTAAGTAATACAATTATCATTTACTAAATATACATGCTTAGCATTCAATTTGATTATTCACCACTCCTCTAGCAGTCTATCCTATCTCTTCCTCATAACCTGAAAGCTTAGACTATATATAGCAGTCTTAATTTTCATGTTCGCGCGCTCTTCTTCTGAGGAAGCTTTCTAATAAAATATTTTTTAAGGACTAAAAATTCCCCAAGAGGACTGTTAGTGAAAAGATTGTGGATAGAGCAGTCACAAAGGGTTTTCATTTAAAATGTCCTGTTGTTGAAGCGAAACCTATTTGGCTGAAGTCCGTGTGTGAAAATCCTAATTTATATTTCATACTTAAATCCTGAGTTCTTACGATTCGTAAAATTTCCCAACAAATTTCATAAATGTTTCAATATTTGGTAACATTTCTAAATTTTCAATTTTCCATATTGTGTGCTTATAATTGTATGCCTGGTATATATGCTTTTATTTTTGTCTAGTTCTTTGTTTCTGAATTTTTCAATTTTCATTTATGAGTGCGCTACTTGAACCAAAGCTGTCGCCGGCAGAAAGTCTGCCTGCTTGAGTCATAATATCAGCATCCATTATTACTAGGAAATCGGGACATCAATGGAATAAAAATTGATATCCATTCCAAACAAAAAAAAGAAAGAAAAGAAAAAAGAAAAGTGAAAAATTGAAAGTATTAGAACTTTGACGTCACACACTCTGTAAACAAATTGTTAGCTTCTATTTTCTTTTGAATTTTGGAATAATTTTTTATCTTTTGCTCTTTGCTTCAACATGTACTGTTGCTTGAAACTCTTTTTTGTTGTAAGAAATTGGGGGGGCGGGGCTTCGTTTTGCCAATAATTGCTGAGTACTGGAGTGATTGTCTCCCGGGGGCCCGGTTTGAGGCTCTAAACTCTTTGGGTGAGCTCGGTCCCCTTGGGCATTCTGCCAATAGTCTTCGTGTTGCTTTTCATGGTGACGTTAATATTCACTCACTCACTCATATTCAGGAGATTTCCCTTTTTTTATTCAAATTTAAATTTCGTTTGTATATGTGGTATAATCAACAAAGTAAAAATAAAAGGAGAGCTCATTCTTATTTTCAATTATTTGATTTACACCGAAGGAATTAAAATCTAATGATTTACACTATTTATCTATTCACGCTATATAAAAAAAAATTCTAATTATCAACATGTGTGAAATTTCTCTCAAAATATTACAGAATTACATGAATCAAAGCCCAGTAGTCTAGTGGTTATGGTGGCGGTTTTCGTTGAGTTGGGTTCCAGACCTGATGCTACTAAAGACCCGCCGTGTAACCGGGACTGATGCACGTCAAATCTGTCAAGGCTTGAAGTTTTCCCGTGGTATGGTGTGGAAGTTAGGATAGGTGGGAGCTAGCTCAGGTGTCGTCCTCGTCACTTGAACGAGGTTCAAAATTGCGAGGTCCATCACTAACAGACCTCGTGTTGCTTCTAATGCGATGTCAAAAAAAAAAAACAATCCAATACATGAATCAAATTCCGACTCTATAATATTCCATGAAACCTGTTCGAATACAGACTTTCAACTACTCCAGTCAAAACATTTTCTAGTGCCGCTTGATAGCCAGCGGGGTTCACGGAAACAAAATAAATCTGCAACGTATCCACAATGAGAAAAACATAAATTTCATAAAAACTGCTTAATTTTTTGTCTGATGTTTGACGTAAGATAAAGAACTAAAAATTCCAAAATGTAGTTTTGGCAATCCATTTTATTAATGGGAAAATTATTTGAAACTTGTCTTCATTTTATTTATACAGGATTATTCAAAATGAATCATCCGATTTCAAAATTCCATATTTTAGAAAATAAATGACACAGAATGATAAGTAATATATGGATACAAATGAAAACTTTATTACGTGAACAATAGATGGCCCTCGCGAGTTCTTTATAAGCTATTTCGCGAAAGCTGTTTTGGAAGCTTTCACGGAACTACCTCTCAGTTAGATCGGTCGCAGTGGACCAGATGACTTGATGCTACGCAGCTGGCCACCAAAGCCAATTGATATGGACCGATACAATATTTACCTTTGGGGGTTTGTAAAAGGTAGTGTCACCAATACCCATAAATTTATTTGTACTTAATAACAGATTTCTGCAGCTGTACAATCAATTACCAGTGACCATTTACAACTTATTTGATAGGAAATTACATATCGAATTGACATTATGCGTGTAACTAAATGTAGTCATATCGAATATTTGTAAATAAAAACTTCTATATTTTCCCTTTGTATTTATGTATTACTTATCATTCCGTGTCGTTTATTTGTGAAACTATGGAATTTTGAAATCGGATGAATCATTTTGAATAATTGTGTATTGTTTTAGCAGTAAAACTTTACTTTTATTTTTAAATACTTTATATATTTATTTTACTTGGAAGGCTTTCGAACGACATTGAAACATTAGGATTAGGTCTGCAGTTTGTAATTTAAGTATAGAGTATTTCTAACTTATTTTTAGAACAGTTCTATCACAAAATATAATTAGCTTTCGCATAAATCAAAAACAATTCGTTAGAAATAGCTAACTTCGCATGAAACTAACTTACTTCGTAGTCGTTTGACGCAAATCAATTGAGTTCTTTATTTCTTTTTATTTAAATAATTATTTAATCGAAAAAATACATTTTTTACGTATTTTCTCAAAATTACATATAATTCCCCAAATGTGTACAAGACTAGAAATAAATAAGTTATGAAATAAACGACTTAAGGATAATGAAAACATTTCTATCGAGTCTTGAACAATAAATAAAACTTCAAGATATATATTTTTGTCTGCTTCAAAAGTATCATCTTCCATCTCAAATGAAATCTATCAGTTCAAAGTGAAAAATACTAATATATCTTAAAATTCATATAACCTTCTTATTACACAGCTCCAAAAAATCATAAACCAGAAACAAGTATCTCAACCCATTTATAACAATATATTTTCATTTTGTTATTATCGCAATTCATGAAAGCTTTTACAGAATAATAGCTTTATCTTTGGTTTAATCAGGAGGACACACACAATTCCTGTAACATCTTCAAATTATTACTCACCGATATAGTTTCAAATGGTTTTTAACTATCTGTCTCATTTAACCACCTTAAACAAACAAAATTAACATTATTTGCTTCTTTTTTTTTATAAAAACGTTAAATAAGCTCCGAAGTAAACAATTTCCTATCATCGTTTTTCAACGCTTTTTTTGTGCTTTTAGTAGTATGGATTTTAATGAAAAAAAAAATCATAAAACCGTATAAAATCTGATGAAATTCTTAAGTTAACTCGCTTAACTGTGCAAAATGCCTTCACACACATCTACCAGGCATTCTTCTCTTATTAAAGTCCTATTAGAGTCAGAATGTAATCGTTACGTTTATGAATCTTTCACTATGCGCCGGTTTATATAGGATACATATCCAAATTGCAATGCCATTGCAGGGTGTGTGGTCATGCGCATTAGCACCAAACTTGGATCACACACACACATTTTCATATTTGACATCAGTCAACAGATTTCAGATCAGTCAACAACAGCTGCAGCAATAACTGTAGAATTCAGTACGAAGGATATTATTTGCTCCGAAATATCCAAAATATTGTTAGAAAATTATATAATGATAAAAAATATTAATTTAGTGGAAAAATACTCACTTAATTAAATAATTAAAAGGGATGTAAGCATAATTAGTATATTTTTGTTTGAATTAATAAAATTTGTTTATTTACGCCGTACTTTTTTCTTAAATTTTTCGTCCTCCTTTCCCTTGTAAGAAAATTGGTCACCTTATTAATGTGTACGATTGCTATCGAATCTTGATTTGCTGCCTTTTAGAGGTGGTATGGAATTATTTATCAACTAAGTTACGATACCCAGCCTTGTCATACTTTCCCCTACTTTAAAAAACTCACATTTGGTATTATACGAGTACAATTCATCTAAGAAGGCAAGGTCATGACGTTAATGTAATTGGGAATAGAATAATTTATATTTTTTAGAAGTAACCCAGTAAAAAAAAAAAAAAAAGAAAAGTAATGTACGAAATATTTTCAAACATCAAAAACTTCAGTTTCCAAAATTATTTAATAATTCATAAAAAGGAAGGAGCTATTTTAATTTGTTTTATTATGAAATACACGAGGAGTTTTTCCGTCAACTCCCAAATCAGTGGATAGGGATCGCGCTAGGCCCTCAAAAATCGGACTTCTTACTTTATATTAATCTTTATTAATTTGTTAATACCGCCTTTATCTTTATAAAATGTAGTTTCTAGGATGTTACCTTTTGAATTAATTCTATTTTAATTAGCATTATGAGATTTCAATTTCACTCTCAAAAACGTTCTAATACGAATACTTTTTACAATCCTTGTATATACTTCTTAGCCACTTATTCCGACAGAACACCTGGAGATAAGTGGGGGGAGGGGGATAAATAAGGACATCGTTTTAAATTTAATTTAGCATCAGATAGGCATAGGAAGTACAATAATGTAATGTTAATGAGCGAGTATCGTTTAATTTAGTATCACACACAGACAGGTATAAGAAATTAATAAGGTTGTTAATGAGTGAGGGAGTGACACAGTTAGGACTTTGACGAAAGACCCAAATCTGCCTAAGTGGCGCCAGATATTTGTTTAAACTGTTATTTAGACAGAAAAAAAAAGAGGAAAAAAATATGGATTGATTGATCGATCGATTGTTTATTAACGTCGCATTCAGAAGGAACACGACGGCTAATAGGCGAAGAACCTCGTAATTTTGAACCTCGGTTAAGCAACGAGGATCACATGAGCTGGCATCTTCCTCCCCAAACTTCTTCATCACACCAATGGTAGGATAACTGTAAATTCCTATTGGAGGCCGAAGGGCCTCGACGGATTTAAAGTGCATCCTCCTCGCAAAAGGGTCAATGGCATCAGGGCTCGAATTCATGACTCAACGGAAACATCAACAACGGCGAGTTCGTGACCATGACCAAAAGGATATCGCGGCCACTGAGAAAATGGGAACAGCAGACATTTTTGTCCCATACCCTATAAGCCCAAGTGATCAAAACAGGGAAGGAAAAGGCTAATACTGGTTGATAAAAAGGAGAGTTGTAAAAAAGAGAAGGATAGCTAGGGTATCACGGGGGCGTGTCACCGTGTTCACCAAAGGTTGCAAACCTAATGAGAAAGAAGAAAGATCACTAAGGTTTTTCGTGGCTATGATTTCCATATTTTGCTGAAGAATGTAAGCTCCTGAGGGGAACATATCGTGTGGTTAGAGGATATCCAACAAAGACTCAAATGCGCAAATTGACATCAATTAAAAGAATATACTCATTAAAAACATCCCAGAGCCTATAAGACTGAACCAATAGACGCATTCTATGTAATCGTAAGAATTCGTCAAATTCATTTAACCATTAAAAAACTATTAATCAAATTTCACATTTGGAAAAGATATAACAATAACACAATCTGTAATCGTAACGATAACGATCATAATTTTACCCTTGATGACATATTCTTAAGCTAAATAGAACCGAAAAACGTACGTTACTTAAAAAAAAAAACCTGTAAGACCCTCTGAGTGGAGGTGTACATTTTTAATATTTACAGGTTTTAGGAACGAATCAGGACGTGTAATGCTCACTTTTTTGAGTGGCAACGATACAATGGTTGCTGGTACATTATTTCTGGCCTTTTTTTGTAAATCACCAAGTTAACCGTACGGCTTGTTATTGAGCCAAGCTATATTACATTCATAAAAGATTTAGTGTAGTGAAGTTACGTGGTTGATATAGTGTAGTGAGGTTACGTGGTAATTATACGTGGTTGATAATTTTGATGCTGATTATTTTCATGAAATTGTGATGTTGCATTATTTTTATTTCACTGTTCTTTATTGTTGATTGATTTCATGTGTGTTTTAATTTTTTGCTTTTTTTAATTTCCAGGTTTTTAACATATTTGCTAGATTGCTTTTTTCTCCCAGGGATCAAAAATGACGAGCGAAGTAGACTAATTACAAAAATATAAAGTAAATGAATCTTTAGTATTATACGTGCCCCAATCATCAAAAGTCGAGAATAAATGTTTTAAAATTTATATAGCTGAAAACAATATCATTTTAAACGAGGAAGAAGGTTTTGATTGCGATAACGTACATGAAATGTTGAGTAAACGTGACAATAGTATCAAAATGATGCATATTGTGTAGAAATACATATTTTACTTTACAAAATTTTTCTAATCACCGTGAAATCTACGAAGGATATACCGCTATTGAAAATAAGTATGACAAAAAAAATCAATCAAAGAGGAAAAGATGCAGTATTAGAATGTAGTATTTGTCTAAGAAGTTCTTCATATTTATCAAAATTACAGAAACATACTGAACGATGCCCAAATTCAACTTTGCCTTATCCTTTTCCACATCCTGAGTGTAATTGTAAATTTAGGTACTTGACACAGTCGTTAACACATGAAAAAGAAGTTCATGGAATAAATATGACACCAAATGAAATAAATTTTAAAGATAAGTTTTCAATATGGCTAGAAAATGAGAGTGCTAGAACTTTTTATTCTTTTAAAAAAACTTACTGGTGATAAAACAACCGAAACAAACATTTATTCTTATTACAGTAGTCAATGTTTTAAGTCCGTAATATCAAAGCCATTTAATAGGAAAACTAGTCGAAGATACGTCAAAGGCTTAATACTACTGACTGAATGTCCTGCTCGATTCATTGTTTTTGAGATAGATAAAATGTCATTTTTAATTCCTTTTCAATGCATAATCATGAATTAAAGGCCTCAAAACACAAAATTTTAACCAATTTAAAAGACTTGTTGGAAAGTTATTAAATGGGTATCGAGAAATCTAAAGTACCATGAATATGCTCGTGGTAACAGAGAAATGAGGAATAATCGAGATAACTATTTTGTTAAAGAATCATTTTTAACAAACAAAAAAGCCCATCATATTACGTGAATTCTCTGAAATTGCTTTTACTGCTCCATAAAAAAGATGCTGGCTGAAATTATTAATAATAAATTCCAAAATGAAACTTATAATTGTATTTTTTTATATAAACCTCAAGGACAATATATGGTTTCAGGTTCTAAAAGCTTAAAAAAATTGCCAAATAATTCATTAGTAATTGGCTTACAAACAGCTGAACAAAAAGAAATGATGATAAAAAGCAGTAACAAAATATTATGCATTGACTCAACTCACAAAACCAATGAGTATGATTCCTATTTAATGAATTTAATCGTACCTGTTGAATATGGAATAGGTTATCCAATTGCACATTTTATCACAAATAAATTAGATATGGAAAGTATGCATTGTTTATTTGACAGCATAAAAGAAAGAGTTCCCAACTAAAATCTTAATTGCATCATAACTGATGATAAAACAATAGGTCCCGCTTTTAAACAAGTGTTTGGAGATGAGGTTAAACACCTGCTCTGCAAATAGCATCTGCATCGTGCTTGAAAAACAGTTAACTGATCTTGCTTCTAGTTTAAAAATGAGGAATGAAATTTAGGCATTTTTGGCATTTCTTTTAGAGGGAACGAATTCAATAAAATTGAAAAATAGTATGGATAATTTCAAAGTTGCATTTCCTGACAAGGAATCTGCTATCATTGAATATTTCGATGATAATTAGTATGGTAGAACGGAATTATGGAGTATGTCATATCGTTAATTTCCGCATGCATATATCGATATGAATATGTATTGTAAGTCATTTCATAAGCGCAAATTCAATTGTCGAATAGATAATGGAATTGATATTGTATTAAAAATAGAAAATGATACATATTTTGCACATCAATATAGAATAATAATTCGCATACACCCAAATGTTTATCCTTCAACATATAAATGGCACAATACTGGATTAGAAATTCCTGATGCAGATGTTTATGTGAATGCAATATATTCATGATTAGTATAATCACAAACTAATGGAGATGTGTTTTACGAAGTTAAAAAGATTGTAGAAGGATGCTCAGACCATGATAAATACTTCTCTCTGTTGGTGTATAAAAAAATCATATTTATCTCTATATATGCATTTGTATACTTATGTATCCATGGATAATCACCTACTGTATAAACATATTCAAAAAATTAACTCATTATATGTTCAACAATTTCCATATTTTGATGGTGTCCTAAGTGATGGAATTGTTGAATATAAAGAATATGATCATCCGTGGCTTGTGTAGAAAATTGCATAGATTCTGCAATTAAAGAAGCATTCCGAGAAGAACGAGAAATCCACGAAACTAATATTTTACTTGCTAAATTAATTTGCTTATTGCAAAATAAATTTGTCAGAGTTACGCTGTTATCATATTTAAATAGCAATTTAAAAACTATGCTTTTAATATGTGAATCAGTTGCAAAAAGAAACAGAGAATTGAAACTAGAAAATAATTCGATTACGTCCCAATCAGCATTTAAACTAGCAGTATATATTTTAATGTACCAATAAAGTTAAAAAATTGAAGATGAAAGCTTCAGGATATAATTCTTTAACTGTTAGGAAAGAAACAAAGAAACATTTAAAAGTAAAGCAATCAGTAATGCAAATAGCTTGTTTAGGAAACCAGCTGGATCTTTTACACCCCAAATTCAAATTAATTATGTACTTGATTATAGTCAAGTAGTTTTACATATTGAGGACATTAAAGTACATTTTTATGAGGTGACATCATTAGATAGTTATATATCTGATGACGAAATAAGTATTGCTTAAAAATAAGAGCAGGGTTGGATGTAGGATAGTATAATTGATATATTGAATGTAAGATGGGTGTAGGATAGTATAATTGATAAAGGATAGTATAATTGATATATTGAATTTAAAAACCATACAAACCAAGTCATTATATGATGTATTACCTTAGAGAAATATTTTGAATAGCTCTTATTTTCTAGGTTGTTTTCTAATCTGTTATGCGAATCAATCAACTCTGTTCTGGGGACACTCTTGCATTCCAGAGGTTTTTGATATGAAGATAATGCTAGATGGGATTTCCATTTGTGGTGACATTATCTGTATTATAATTGCATCACAGTTGTGAAAGACTTTCTGAAGCATTAAAATTTGTAAAAAGTAATAGGTAAGTTATATTTATGTGAAAAGCAACACTGGTTTGAACTAATGTTGTTCAGCTATAATGGAATTTTGCTTCAACCGTCTACTTTTTAAGACTATCACTTTAAAAAGGAGGAGTCTTTAGGAGCTGATAATACGTTATCGATAAGATACCGTTTATTCTTTATGATTATTGAATAGAAAAATTAATTAATGTTTTGCACTGACAATATTAAAAAAAATTGTATCAACCAAACATAAAATATATTTAGACATTATTTACAATATCGACTCATTCCAGAGTTGTGAATCCAGATGAGAATGTATTGAGTGAGCAGCTAGCTAAAATTCTAAGTTCACAAAAAAAGAAATTTCATTACATTTTGCATCCAATTAGAAAAGTATATTTCAATTATTATTAAAATTTTCAATTTATAAAGTCAAACAAATATACAAGAAATTATTACATTATTTTTTTGAGTAACAACTTGTCATCTGAACAATATCTAAATTCAATTAAGAATTGATTAAATTTCATCTCTAAAAGTTTTAAGTTATATTAAAATGTTTGTGGGTAATATTCATCAGAAACATGACATTTTTAGAAAATATACATTTCAGTTATATCTATGTTTAAATTCTAATAACGTTGAATTGTAAATAGGAGCATGGTATGGTAAATCAATTTTACTAAATTTGGTCATTAGAAATCGCATAAAAATAACATATTTAGTACCCTTTAAATAGAAGGATACTAATACAGCAACTAAAGACAGAAAGTTTTCCGTGATAAAGTCGAATTTCATCGTTTTCAGAAGTAACTTCGGGAAAAGAGGGTAGACAAATTTCATTCATAAAGATAGTTTAATTATTAACCGCCAAAAGGACTATTGTTCTAGGTGGATCAATTTGGCGTACCAGATCACTTTTCAATTTTTTAACATTTGCTTCAATTTTAATTACATTTAGCTTAAATATATTCCATTTAATAATTTACCGTTAGGTTTAATTTTAATATCGGAGAAATTTGCTACTGTCCATTTCTCGAAAGTTTGTATGGAACTTTTTTTGTTAAGTTTAATTTTTATCTTTTGTTTCTTTGTCCAAATGCTGCTTTTATCTTCCCTTTTGAAAATTGAAAAATGAATTACCGCAACAAATTTATAATTGGACATTTATTTGATCAATTTTTCTTTGATTGCAAATTTATTTCTAAGAACAAATGTAATTAAAAATAAAACATGAATAAATTACCCGAGGTTCACAATTACGATGTCCGTCGCCACTAGCCCTCTTTTTGCTTCTAGTACGACGTTAATAAAACCAAACCACACTCGATTGCTTGACTAATACATCTCATTTTCAACAATAATTATCATTCTGTTTTTAATAATTTGCTTTTTAATAGAAGAACTTCCAAACAATGGTAGATTCGCCTACAGATTAATTATTCAGGAAATTGAATGCATATAACAGAGGTGAAGAAATGCGGTTCTTAGTTGAATTGAGCGGGACTCAGACTGAAAATTTAAAAATGGTTTCTTTTAGATTTCAGAATTCTTTTCTCTGAATCCTGTTAAACTGACTAAACAATAAAATATAACGTAACGAATCACTCTCTATTCGATATAAAGTGTGATTACTGTAGTTGTATTTTAAATATTATTACTGAAACGATATATATGTATATGATAGGTAAATGGTTAATTCAGGAACACCAAGTAATAATTTCTTTTCCTCGACGAGAAAATTACAAATTTAAAAGAAACATATACAGGAAGTTGTTTTGTTAATTATATCATATGCAATATTGCTTTTATTTAATATAATAAAAGAAGAAAGCAGAGAACGCAATACAATTTTTTTTTAATTCATACACATTTCTCCCCACAATATATTAAATAGTTGATAGTTTATGGTAACTAAAATACGTATCACACAATCTTCTGATATCATTTTTAACTTATTAAACAGTTACTTATCGCTATTTTTTGAGAACACACAATATTAATAAATGCATACAATTTACTTGTTTTACTCATGTAATGGGGCTGATGCACGTTGAATTTGTCGAAGCTCCAAATCCCACCCCCTCATGGCGTGGTGGGAAATTTTGGAGGAGGAAGTGCCAGACAAGTGTTGTCCTCGTCACTTAACACAGGCTCAAAATTACGAGGTCTGTCGCCAGTAGCTTTCATGTTGCTTCTCAATAGACGTTAATGAACAATCACTCGATCAACAAGTAAATAAACGAATGAGAAAAAACTGAAATTACCATTTTATTTAAACTATTTCGAACTAAGTGTAGGAACAACAACAAAAAACGTGCTTCAAGTAGCTTTCTCTTCCAATTTCCAAAAAATAGCAAACATTAAATATCACATTAAAATAATAGTTACAAATAAGCAAGTTACTATTTGATTTTTAGAGCTATTACAGAAACGATCAATAAAAAATATCACTTTGCATGTTTAACAATTAACTGCACAAATTATAGTATTTTTTATTTATTACTAAATCCTTCATTTACTGAGAAAGTTCAAACATCAAAATTCTATTCAAGTTCATCAAACTGTAACAATAATTAAATTCAGCTAAAAATATATTCAAATCAACATTTTATCTTTTTTTTTTTTTTTTTTTTTTTTTTCAATAGTGTCACTCCGTCAAACATTTAACTAGGGGGGAATTCTTTATGAGGACGTCTGAATTCAAAAACGTTCACAAAACTTTTCCTGTGTTTTTTCCGGTCGTCCTCTACGCATTTTCAATAAATGATTATACAGTATCTTGCGCATCAAAAGCAATAACCGTTTTTCACTAAAATATCTTTTCTTCTCTCCAAAGACAATGAAAAAATATATCTACACTTCAATGATTCATGGGATGAGTTATAACAAAATACGCAGGGATGGTATCGTTTTTCTATTTAAGAAACTAGTATGTTTTAATTCGAATTTATTGAGGACGATTGATTGAAGAATGCAGTAATATTCATGAAAATAATGTTAGAATTTTTAGGTAGTCGTTCGAGTTAAGAATAATTAAACCCTTTTAGAATTCAACAACAGTACAATGTTATATTCTTTACTCCACAAATGTTTTTATTTTTATACTTACAAGTAAAAAATACGTCATAGAACAAAATAATATAAAAAATATTCATCGTCAAATATATCTATTCTATAAAAAAAATTTATTTTTTCTAATTCTCTCATTAATTCACATTGAAATGTTGATGAACATTTTCTGCGTCATTGAATTGAAATTTTTTTTGTAATAAAATGATTATGATATGCAACATGAATAATTTTGAGTTAATGGGTTTTTTTTTTTTTTTTTTTTTTTAAATTTTGGTTTTAAAATTTAGGACCTTTTTTTTTTTTTTTTTTCCGAGTTTGCTGAATTTAAGAATTTAGAACAAGCAGAAACACTAAATAAATTCTTTTTATTTAGAAATGCATATTAATAATAATTTATTGTAGTGTATTATAAATAATATCAAATGTCATATCACACACAATTAGTTATTTCAAGTATAATGTCGAGGAATTTAAGTATCGTTGAATTTTAAAATAAAATGAAGTACATTTAATAAGAAAATTTTATTTGTCATATTAAAATTTTGTATATATCTATACATACCTACAATAAAAAGTACAATAATGTTTATCCCTATCAGTAAAAGCTTACAAATCTTAGTTTCTGTTTTGGTAAATTGTTGCACTGAATATTAATTTCACAATGCTCTTGAAGATGAAATACGAGAATTGTTTAAATTCGTAACGTATACAACAACCACTAAACAATTCGAACAAATGGCTATTCAAAGTTATTTTCAGTAACAATTATGAAAGTTAGATTGGATGAAATGTGCCTCCAGAATATTTCAAGATTTGAAACAAAAGGAACACTTTCTTCTGTAAATCGGAACTGAGATATTATAAAAAAGATATTATATAATAAATAATGAAAAAAAAAAGATATTATAAATAATGAACACATTCCTAAACAGTATTAAGTCAAACATCGGTTATTTCTATGGCTTTTCAAAAACATGCAAAGTACTTATTTCTGTTTAGCTTAAACTAAGGACTCATATTCTTATAACCAACTATAAATTCAGTTTTCATTAATTTAAGTGTATATATAAGTGTGTGTACAAAAAACCATTTTTAAAAAAATTTTACACCCGTAAAAATAATGATCAAAATTTCTAAGCAAATTTTCTAAGCATGCTATTTTCACTAAATTCCATTTGAAAAGCAAAATATTCTCAACAAGTCAACCTTAGGAATAAAGAATTTATCATTTATGGTTTGTTTTCTAAATATATATATATAAAAGCCTTAGTTTTGCTTCTAAGTGCAACGTTAATTAAACAAATCAATCAAATGTGTAAAAACAGTGAAGATTTTGAGGAGAAATTGCTATTAATTTATCGCTAACCAGTAATTCCAAACTAATTCCTAAAATTCTACAGTCCTAAGAATTGGAGAGAGTCCTCTCTCTCTCTCTCTTTCAGTATATTTATAACAGTCTCTGTGCAAAAAGAAATTTAAAAAAATAATAATAAAAAAAAGAAATTAAATAAAAAAATAAACCGAATTCATATAGTCCTTTC
>BMAW01103521.1:140816-193958 GCA_019974015.1 Nephila pilipes
TTAGAAAAAATTATACTTTTCCTTAAATATCTGAAATAATTTTATTAGAAACACAGAAAGCATTAGAATATGCTAAAGTTGTTATGTTCACTCTACAGCATCCAAATATATCTAGGAAGATGTTTAAAAAAACTTAACATATGCCCCTTAGAAAAAAAATCTACAATAAATTAAATTTTTTAAAAACTTACACTGAATTTTTTTTAAAGTCTGTGGGGAATACGGATTAGAAAAACTTTGAACACGCATAAATTTGTTGTATTTATACAATAAATCTATTTTACAATAAAAACTAGATTTATGCTTGATCAGTATAGGAAAACGAGCTATTGATTGGAGTTCCACACAATTTTATTCAAACATTGTTTACCATCTACTGAAACATAGTTGAAATTACGAAGTTAAATAGAACATATTAATGGAAAATGAAAGATTTTATTTTATCGTTATTAGAATAGAAAATTTTATATCTGAATCCAATAAATTAGTTTTTACTTTTAATATGACAAATTCAATGTTTCAAAACAAGACGCAATAAAGGCTTTTTCTCCACAGTTTTTTTTTTTTTTTTTTTTCTGGAATCTATAGTACTTCTACGGTCTGAAGTAGTTTATGTGTTTTAAGCCGAAAAGAATCTGAAACGAAATTTTTGTGCTTTCATGGAGTATATATTTTCCAATTTTTTAAAAAAATATTTATTTATTTATAAAATGGTCAATCATACTTTAAGCTCGAAAATCGTCATTTAATATATTGAAATTTTATTGCAAATTTGACTTTTAACCAGCTTTTACAACTAACACAGTTTTTTTTTAATTAAACTATCTGTAATCTATTAATTAGAAAACTAGAAGTAAAAACTAGAAGTGTTTAAATCATTATACAATAGTTAAAAAATATGCTTGACTACAACACTGCAAATTGAGGAAAAGTATATACGAATCTGTATTTTGTTTGTTATTTTTGAAAAAAATGCATTTAAAATTCTCTCACAGAATTAATCCTAGATAACATCATTCGTAAGAAAAGTGTATGCAGATTACATTAACAGTCAAATGACGTTGATCCAAATATTATACTTGGAACCTTTATTTATTTTATAAATTTCAAAATTTATTTGGTCTTATAGCTTAACGGATACTGTAAAGTTTTGGTGACTGGATTGTTGAATTGATTTAAAATCACAAGAACGTCTTGCTTTTGTCTGTGACATTTTCAACAAATTTCTAAGTAATGATAAAAAGGAGTAATTTCTTTGACAGAATGCGAGCATTGATGTCATGATTGTAGAATAAAAACTTACACGAGATATAGTTTTCACATATTTATGTTTGAACATATATCATTCCTTTACATTTACTTAGAGTTATTACATTTCTATTTTTATTTATTTATTTATTTTTTAATTTTCTTTATTTACTTGAAATTTAAAGATTATTTGATAAATAAAAAATGATAAAGTAGTTTTTGTAGTTATTTAACATCAATTAAAAAGGCTTAACTTTTAGATTTTAGGAAGCACAAACACGACTCGACTAAAACATTAATAACCACAAGTTCGCGAACATGACCATTGGGCTACTACAGACACTAATACAATGCAATAACATAATACTGTCGTTCCTGCAAAAGGTATTATCTATGTAAAGGCAGAGGCGGATAAAGCGGCTGGCGGCCGCCAGGTCTGCCAGGAGCCCCAAGCTGATGGACGTCACACACACAGTTATAAGTTCAACGTACAACAAAAAATCTTGTACTGATATTGCAAACCCAATGATTACCCACGATTTGAATCGTATAACAATTAGTGTTGCCCTCATATATTATATGTAATTGAGGTTAAAATCCTTTTTTTTTTTTTTTTTTTTTTTTTGAAAAATGTTTTCCAGAACTTTAGTCTTTAATATGTTTTCTGTTCCAAGTTTTTAAAAATTTGATCCCAGATATTTAATGACTATAAACAACTACCAGTGTTTAGTTCTTTCGAAAGAATTTGGCATTTGAAGGTTCGTGATTTATTGTTATCTGGATTTTTATGTTTATATTTTGAGAATGTGGGGAAAGAGATCGAAGCAGTGTCGGATTAAACGACATGGAGGCCCCTAGGCAGTCGAGTTCTCGGGGCCCTGTAGCCTGTTTTTGAGCACTAACAGAAAACAGAACACGCTTTTGTGGGCCCCTAAAAGGCAGGGGGCACATAGGCAATTGCCTACTCCTTCTAATGAGTAATCCGGCACTGGATTGAAGTATTTTGTAAATTTAGTATCAGTTTTATTTCATTCAGCATGACAGAAATAGCGAAATATTTAAGTGAGATTGAGATTTCTCTAAATTGATGAATGAATCAAATAGTGAAATAGGTGAAAGTAATTTTTCGAAAAAACTGTAGAGGATCTTTGGTTATTGAAATAATTGATCACATTGATAATTGCATACTTTCATAAGGTCTGAATTTTGCTGGCATTTTTTACCATTGGTCAACTTAAATTTGATTAACATGTAAAGTTAAAATTTCAGGGGATGTGCATCTTGTTCTTTGATTTTTTTATTGTTTTGGTTTCATAGGATCATTTTTACACTATTTGCTTTCATATGTTTGATTTTTGAGAAAAACTCGTGTGTTTCTAGTTTGATAATATTTTCCTTTTAGTATTTCTACATTTTAAATTTTTGTAATATAGATAAAGGGAACTATGGACAGGGCCAGCCATGTGGGTGGTGTGGCGGATACTATGCACCGGGGCCCCAGCATGATCAAAAACTAAAATGTACTCTTGCACATGAAAACTTGACAATATTCCTATCGTACGAAATGTGAATTTTGTCGTAAACATTATTATTGTAGATCTCTGAAATTCAACAATCTGCAAAATAATTCTTGAAATCATGCAGACTTTAACGGTTCACACTGCCACAGATGAAGCATATAATAAGAATGGATTTCAAATTCTGAGAAACATTCCTGAACAACATTCCTTCTTATCAGGGGCGTAGCTACCACCGTATCAATGATACGGGGGCCCCTGACGTGTGTAAGCAAAAAGTCGTGAAATGTTATCAATGATCATATTAAAAGTTCCTTTTTACGTTTATAAAATAGTATGTCACTGGCTTAAAACGATATAAGTTTTCCGTGTGAATTCTGAATCTTAGGACCCGCAATAAGAAAAGTTTAAAAGCTGGTAAAATTACTCAAAATAATGAGAAGACAAGGAATGGTGTGAGCTCGGAATGTAGGAAAAATTTCTCATTCAAAGCGGATCGACAGAAAGATCGTTTGAAGTGAAATACAGATAACACTTAGGATGAGAAAAATCCATTCAGAATGTTATTTTCTTGTAAATCACAATAGCCCTTCGTCTGTTGATTGATTGACTGTAATAAACGTCGCTCTAAGAAGCTACACGAAGGCTTGGCCCTTAGTCGGAATTTTTTTCCTGAGGTAGTCCAGTGAAAGAGAATATTATATTTTATTTATCCCGGTTCTTTTTTATTTCTGTAACAACCAAAAGACCGAATGTGCATTCATGGTCAACAAGGGCTCGATAATTGGTTCCCGTTCCTAGAAAAGTTTAGTTTAGTTTTTTTTTTATTAACGTCGCACTAGAAGCAACACGAGGGCTATTGGCGACGGACCTCGTAATTTTGAACCACGGTCAAGTGACGAGGACGACACCTGAGCTGGCACCCCCCTCTCCTAACATCCACACCACGCCAACGGGAGGACTATGGGCCCCGAACAGATTTAACGTGCATCAGCCCCGGCTACACGGCGGGTCTTTGGTGGCCAAGGATCGAACCCGCGACTGAACGAAAACCGCCAGCCGCTATCCTAGAAAAGATAGGACCATAAGCGCCAGAAGTCTTCTGTCACCCTCCAAGTCCATAGTTAATTATTTTTTTTTTTAACGAGTATTCATGAGTTCCCAACGTTGATCCAATGTGGGAATGGGGAGGGGGCGCGTTAAAGAAGAATATCGGCATATCGGACTAAAGTAATGAAAAGCACGATCAAGATTTATGACATGCTTGAGGACGAATGAAAAAGAATAGGGCAGAATGACCCTGAGAAAAAGACCCCTTTTCGAAGGAAACTAAGGAAATTTTGCTTCCATTTGACTTCCGAACTAATTTCTTTTAGTTTCCTGCGCTCATACAGACAAATCGGAGAACCGTAAAGGTAACTATATTTTCATTTTCAAATTCTCTTTTAGATTTTTAAGATTTAATGCCCAGGTATTTTAATTATTGAGAAAGATAAAGTGAAAAAAAAATATTTTGTTGCATTTGTGTTATTACTATTTTGTTTATGTATTTATTTTTCGTTTTACATACATAAATATAAATAACTGTCATCAGTTTCTTAGAATATTTTCATGATGATTACCATATTTAAGTGTGTTTTCGTAGCTTGAATCTTAAAAATTTTTCGATTGGCATTGTTATTCAAATGAAAAAATGTTATTTGCCTCTCGTATAAAAATAATTTCTATAGTCAATTATAAAAAGCGATAGTAGTTCATTTCAAATACAAAACATTAATGAGCTTTTGAGTACATTTATTAATTATTTACCATACTTAAAATAATCCTAACAATAACTCGAAATTGAAATAAAACGCTGTTATATTTATTGTGTTGATTTTTTGTTTGTAATTCTACCGTACTACGATAATTTTGTTTAATAATAAATGAACTAATCTATAATTTCTAAATATTTAATTTACATTGCTTCAAACTATTAAAAGAAAAAAAGTATGTTAAGTTTACTTAAAGATACACTTTTCTTTCTTTATATTGGGGTAACATGTGAAATAAACACATAATTTTCCTAATATACTTTAAAACTGCTAAGAGAACCATTATTTTGTAAGATTAAATGTGAAAAAATTCTTTTTTTTTTTCTTTTTGCATTTATTGCCATTTTAAGAGTGATTTGCACGCGATACTTCCTTGATTAAGATCTTTTGTCCAGACCATTGGAAAGAATATTCAATGCAATCTAATAATTAAGTATGTGTATAATTAATTATAAAAATACATAAAAATCATATAATTACTTTAAAATGTATAATTACTTTAAAATGCATAATTTCTTTAAAATATTGTATAATATTCTGTATGCTTCTAATAAAGTTAATCAAAAACTGTACAAAAATTAAAGGATATTTACAAAGACGATATTAAACCGTTTAATTTTGACGATGAATTGGATCAGTTTTTGCTATTTTTAAAAGAAAACAAAGATACTATGAACACTCCAATAGAAATTTATTTATCTAGTTGCAAAAGAAATGGTATCGACTTGCCCTAATGTAGAGATACTTTTAAAAATATTTTTAACCATACTGATATCAAATGCATCAGGTGAGAGATCCTTTTCGGTTTTAAATCGCGTTAAAAATTATTTAAGAAGTAGTATGGGAGCAGACAAACTGAACAGCATGGCCATATTATATATAGAACAAGATGTTTTGGACCAAACAGATACTGCAAAAATAATCGATAAATTTGCCCAAGAAAAATCAAGACGTTAAGTTATACAGCAAAATTTTAAGCTTTTAAGTAAAGTTTTTTTTTTTAATTCTTTAAAATAAAGTTAAAATTTTTTTGAGCCGTTATTTTTTTTTTATTAGCTATACATTTTATTTTGAGAATTTAAGGTTAGAGAGTTTCTTCACTATTTAAGTTTTTCGACTTTTCAGCCCACGGGGCCTCCAACTAGCTTAATCCGCCTTTGTGTAAAGGTATTCCCTTATCTAAGAAATACAAGATTTTTGCTTAACTTCGTCAATTTTTCTTGCGAAAAACTCGATATATCACTTCAAGTACTGTTTTTCATGACAATTTTCTACTGATAGTTCTGAAGTTTTTTTTATTGGAAAGAGGAATTAGATCATAAGCAGAAGTTTTCAATCATGACAGGAAAAAACAGCATTTCGCTACGGAACCAATGGAATAAGTCAGTTTCTGCACGTGCCGTAGATATAACCGATTCTGAGAAATTCTCTCTCTACCTCTCTTTTTTTTTTTCTTTTCTTTTTTTTTTTTCTTTTTTATAGTTGAGTTTTGTAATGACTCATAAGTAAATCACTGTTCAGTTAACTCACCAATGGAATTGAACAGATTGGAAGCCAGGTATTAACCAATCAGATGGATCTATTTTATTGCACTCCTTGGAAGCGTAAAACAATGTGGCGTTAAAAAGCGCGATAGATATAGTAAACTAGCAACCCTTTCAACAACGTCCTATAAAACCCTACTTTGTTGCAATCCTACTTT
Organism: Nephila pilipes; assembly: GCA_019974015.1. Classification (NCBI taxonomy): domain Eukaryota; kingdom Metazoa; phylum Arthropoda; class Arachnida; order Araneae; family Nephilidae; genus Nephila; species Nephila pilipes. Next base: position 147,098 of record BMAW01103521.1, read on the forward strand.
GGCGCCATTTAGCCAATTTCTTTATCCGTCGCCAAGGCATAGGGTAATATAGGATGTTACCCAACCATTCTCTAAATTTCTATTGGTTCATTGTGGTGCGTGAACAGAACATTTTCGTCTCGTCTACTATATCTCTTCATCTGTAATATTCAGCTAGAGAAAACTGTAAGTCAAAAACTTTTCTTTTTTATGCTGTTTATATAATCACATGTTCGTTTACATGTTATTTAAATTTTTTTTAGGTTAAACAAATAACTATAAGCATGGTGTATAAATGTAACTAATTAGTTCTGTAAATTTTAAGCCTCGAGTACTTTTCACAAAAAGTTTTATAAATATAACTGCTTATACTTGCTTCATATATTAACTGAAAAATAATATAAACTTGTTTGTAATAAGGAGTGCTTAACATCTACGTGCATAGTTTGGCGAATAAAGAAATTACTTTCGTGTTTGCTAAAATTAACATCACGTATAATTCATAAAATGCCTCGATTTTTTCATTTGTTTATTTCATTAAATATCAAAGCTCTGTACATATGTTAGTGAATAATATTCTATAAAAACCGACTTGTTTTAAATCCTTAGAGAAAGTTTAATGAATTTCTGTAATTGTTATATAAATTTTAATCTATCATTTTTTTTTTTTTTTTTTTTTTTTTTTTTTGTATTGCCGAAGGTATTATTATATAACCAATTTAGTAACGAATGAAATATTTTTATTTGATTTTGCAAAGTTAAGTAGTATATTTTGGAAGGGGTATATTAAGAACAATATTTTAATATTTGGCACACATTCATATTCATAACAAATGTACATATAATGTGCTTACTTATAAATGTACCTACTTCTGTTGAAATTGATATTAATCCGAATTTATTTTAATAATTATAAATGAAAAATTTTGTTTAGAATATATGAGTATGTGATTTTCGAACTGATCGGAAAAATATGTAAACGGAATGTGAATTAAAACGGATATCAAGTGTTTGTTTTCATGAAGTGTATATTCAATTGTTTGGTTTGTTTTTATCTTTTATTTTAGTAATGAAATTATCGAAGGTTATTTTCATGAGATTTTCATGTTATTTAATTATTTATTAATCCATATCTATCTGGTAATTTGAATTATTTTGAATGTCTTGAAAAATTTTCTATTACTATTAGAATTTCTTAGAACACAGTTTCTATTTAAATATAAATTTGTCCAACATGGGCATCATATTTCATTTATTAATGGTTGTGAACACTGGTGAGTGACAGTACTAAGTGTACACAGGACGTGACGTTTTGTGATTGGTGAAGTAATTCTTAGATTACTATTGGAGCAACATTTTGTGATTGGTTAAAACTATTCTTTAATTTCTGTTGGTGTATTATGGAATACAATTTGTTAAAATATTACTAACACTGTAGTGAACTTGAAGAGGACGTGTTAGTTCAGGTATCGCCCTCGGCATTAGACCTAGGCTCAAAATTACGAGGACCGTCTCCAATAGCCTTCGTGTTGTTTCTCATTGCGACGTTAATAAACAATCATCATATAGTGCTTTATTTTTTATTCTTCTAATATTTCAGAATTGTAAAACCATTAATAAAAAAAATATAAGGTTACATAACCATTTAGAAATGTACGTGGGAAAATATACTCTGCTAGTGCAACAGCATTTTGTGGCCGCGGTAGCCTAGTGGTTATGGTCGCGGACTCGCGGCTAGATGTTTTCGTCAAGTCCGGGACTCGAGCCTTGATGATACTGAAGAGCCGCCGTGTGACGGGGCTGTTGCAAGTTAAATTTGTCGAGGCTAAACGCTCTCCCGTTGGCGTGGTGTGAAAGTTAGGAGATGGGGTTCTTATAATTTACTTGTATCAGACGTTCCTGATAAGTTTTGTCGGAATGTTTTATTTTTAATTACTGAATAACAAAATAAAACGGAAACTAGAAATGAGTTTCGCATGCTTCTTAACTACTGAAAACGTATTTCAGTTTTGATTAGATAAAACTGAATGGCGAGAGATTATACTTTTCAATAATTACAGTTGTTTTCACAATGCATTGGAGCAGACAGATGAATGTTATAATATGTTTAAGAGAAATGTTAAAAACATACAAGTCGTGTATGAAAGAAAAAAAAAATTTAGCGGATCGTGATAATTTTTTGAAATCACTGTCGGTTAATGAAGATTAGTAATGTCTGATTTAAACTCTTTCAGGACTAACCATGTGAGCATTTCAATTCCGGTAAACATTTCATTATTTTACATAGCACAGGGGTTCACAATCTTTTTTTTTTTCTTTCTTTTTTCACGTTTATGGCACGTTTGAACCTGCAGTCATAGTTCCTCAACACACTTTTATTATGATGCTTTAAAAAACGTGTATATATATAAACTCTTCCTCATCACTTGACTGAGGTCCGCCACCGCTAGCCCTCGTGTAGCTTAGAAGTGCGACTTTAATAATCGATTAATATAATTCCAATCAACCTACAGAAGCCTTTCTAATCAATGACAAACTTGGTCAAAGTTTAAAGGTTTGGTTAAACAAAGTTTTTATCAAATGAGCTGTGGGTAATGCGTACCAATATAAGGTATGTAACAAACAAAAACTATCTTTATATTTTATTTCCAATAAGGATTTTTTTTATTGTTGGAATAACTTTAAAATATCCTACGAAAAAAATAATAACTTTGTATGTTGCAATTGGAAGGTATCAAAAATGGACGGTAAAAAAGGAGCATCAAAAAGAAACAAATATTAATATAAAAAAATTGTGGAATTCGTAAAAAAAAATGAGAACATTTTCATGACGTATCATATATCATAACACTATCAAATTTATTCTCCCCCCCCCCATGAAATGCGTCTCATTGTCCTTGTCTAAACTACAAATACTTTATATTTTCGTATTATGATTAATTTGTAATTTCTAAGATAACTTTACCAGCATTTTTTTAATATGCTGATATATTTCTAAACCAATTCTCTCTTCATTAAGTTTAACTAATAATCATTCACATTCTTTTGAAGTTTTATTTCTTATGGGCTTTTTATTTATTGTAGATTTTGGGAGTTTACAGTGTCTGTGTCATATTTGAAACGCTTTTATCTTCGTAATTTTACGCAATAGAACTAAGATATACAAAAAAAAGAGAGAGAGAGAGAAATAAACGAGTTTTTAAATTTGATTTATGTGGTTGTTATATTTTCTACATATCTTCTAATAGTTACTTCTCTGTAGTGAAAGGAGAAGGGCATCCTTTAGAACTTCTCTGTAGTGAAGGGGGAAAGGCATCCTTTGGAATGTGAGAAAGAAATGGACATCCGTTCGGTGGGACAGGTGATAAGTTTGTGACGTTGGGCAATTCGCGATTTTCTCTTAACTTATCTCGGGGACTTTTACTGATTTGAGTTGCATTTAATTACAATTTTTTCCGAAACAAAATAAGAAGTGATCAGGCTATTTAGAGGAAGATAGAAGTTAAGTGAGATTTGGATATAATGATATTTAAATGATAAGAAATTAATGGAAAATGAATGAAATAAAGGATAAGGACTTGCGGTTGGAGATTTGTTATTGATATCAAAATTCTTCTGTTAGTTTCGCAGATTGAAAAAAGTTCCATTAACAATATTAATCTCCGTAGTTAGTCGAAGATAGTTGTGAAATGAAGAAAGAGTGGACTGGTAAGACAGATTTCTTATTCAGATCATAAATTAAGATTGTGAGCTTGATTGAGATTTCAGAGAGAGCGACCTTATTCTACAGTGATAATAAATAATCTGTTATGATCTTGCGTATCTTCAATTGGAGTTTAGTTTTTAATTATTATATTAGGTTGAGATATGGCACAAGACCCAAATAATGACGAACAATCGTCACAAATGGACAGAAGGGTCTGTGAAAACTATCTTCGGAGTAGCTGACAGCAAAATTTAATCTATGTTGGTGGGTTTGCTATGGGAATAGCATTAAAACTTCATTTACTTCCAGGATTTGGAGACAGATAATTGCCACTTAATTTTTTCTTCTTCTTTTTCTTTAAGGACCACAAGAAATGGAGAGCTTACTAAAAATACTGAATGGTACCGAAAAGTGTGAAAGACCCGACTTGATGGCTTTAATGTGCAGGCGCATTCATTTTTTGCACCAAAGGGGTATCTACATCAGTCTCGAGGTCTTTTTTCATATGGGGATGGAGGTAAATAAATATTTCATATTATATGTATCATATAAAAAATAATTGCAAAAAAATCATGTCTTACGTTTTATTCATAGTTACAAAGAAAAATCAGAAAATTTTCTTTATTACTTCATATTTTGTTAAATTGTACTCTGTAAACATAAAAATTTCTAAGAATTGTAACAAAGAGTCGACCCAAAACATTTTCAATAGGTCCATAAAAATCTTCGATTAGGATAAAAAAAATGCTTCATAATCTCTATCTCTCCCTATGTATATATATATATATATATATATACATACTTACATATACATTAAGCATATATATAAAATTAATTAATGAATGAAATCATTTTAAAAGGGGCACCCCTACGCAGCTAACCTCAGCTTCTACAAATACAAAGCGACCCCCGAGCCGAAATGTTTGGCTATGTGTGGTCTAGGACCATCTTACTTTGTTGCCAAGGTCGCTTATTCGTAATTACAACATTTACTTAATTATTTTGACATTGCTTGTAAAACTGTCATTCTAGTCAGAATAATATTTGCAGGGAAGACAACAAAGTCCAAACTTTCGTAACAGTATTTAAAATTTCATTGTCCATTGTTTACAGGTAATTAAGACTAAAATGATGCGGAATAAAGTCAAATTTTTCAGAATTGGAATTCTAAATTTCATGTATTTATTCTCCATTAGATATGCTCTAATTTAACGAAACTTGGTGTTTTGAATAAAAATCGAAACTCTTTTGTAATATTAATTAAATGAAATCAAAACAACAGTCTTTAAATTTGAGACTTCAGATTTGCCTTTCTCACTGCTCTGATAATAATAATAATTATCTTCTGTAAGTTTTATAATTTATTTTCGAATATATATATATATAAATTGTAAAGTATTGAAATAATTTTCTTTTAACTTCTGTAAAATTTCTTAAAATGTGCTCTTACTTTTCAGCTTGATGATATATTAAATCTTACGTTGAAGGAAATGGTGGAGATACACAACTCAGGCTTAAAAGTCCCGGCAAGAGCCTATGGTTAGCTTCTTCTTTTGTTAATCATTAAAAATTTTATAAAATTTAATTAGCGTAGGTTCAAAAGTCCCGGAAAGAGCCTACAGTTAGCTTCTTCTTTTGTGAATCATTAAAAATTTTATAAAATTTAATAGTGTTTGTTTATTTCGTCTATTATATTCATGCATATTTATTTCTAATCAAGCAAATAAGTAAATATCAACTCAAGAAACGAATTCAAATTGAAAACTAAAAAGCTTGCAGTACGATAGATACATAGCTCGATCCTGTGCTTGGACACAACAAACAACTTTAAAGCATAACAACAAAATAAATACTTTAAATTTTGGTTAGGACAATTTAGTTGGGATATCACATTGAGATATGTTATTTTGTTTGTGAGTGAAATTAAGACGGGAGTGGGCACATGCCCGCACCGACCCCCTGGATCCGCCACTGTATATACATCTAAATGTGCATTATTTTGTAACCTTTTCGATTGTTTCGCTTTCAGTTATAAATTTTTCTGAATAAATGAGCCCTAAAAGCGATGTTTTTAGAAAAATCAATAAATATAAATTTTGCCGGGGGACATATTCATTGTAATGGATGTTGGATGTTTTAAGCTCAACAGTATAATTGGAAACTTGAGGGGAAAAAAGTGTACCAAAATCTTTATTTTTAATAGCGCAATGAAAATAAATAATAATAAAGTTACCACAAATACTTTCTTATGAAATTCAAAAAGTTAATTACTTTTAAATCTGCATTTGTTAAAGTTAATTCCAAATGGTTTGCAAAATTTAAATTAATTTAAATGACTTTTAAATTTAATGAAAATCTATAAAACAATTTCTGTCTGCAGTTGCACAGTTATTTTAACATTTATTAGTCAACTGTTATTTTAACTTCTCGAGGTATATCGGTTGTACTATCTTCAATGTCTGTTTCTACATCAGATTCCTTCGCATAAGAAAATGAATTATTAAGTCACCACGAACTGGATTATTAACGTCATTACTTCAATTTCTATGTCAGATAAATCTATATTTGTAATGAATTTTAAAGCTGGCTACACTTAAAAATATGAACATTTATATAACTTACGTTTTGTTTATTATTTTAAAAAGTCTTAAAATATTCTGATTTTTTAATAAAATCATAGTTTAAAAAAGCAGAACTTGTAATTTATAAAATAATATCCTGAACTAAAGCAAAATAATCTTGACACAAATGATAAATTGAGACCCAATATCTATTTTAATAAAAGTCTTTAAAAACAAGTTAAATCTACAAGTAATGACTTTTTTTGTGCCATACTCATTGTTATTTAATAAAACGAGATTAAACTACCTTTAAATATCTTGCAACTTAACTAAAAACTAATGACAAGTATATGAAAATGAAACCGTACTATGACAATGCGAAATTCCAGAGTGATCTGACAATTTTGCTGTACTGAAAACATACTGTTGTTCCTACATTTAAAATGCTGAAAAGTGATTTTTCCTTCATCCCTTAGGGTGTCTTCGGTTCTTACATGCTAACAATAAAATGTCGTAATAGAATTTAAAACTGGAGCATCCATTTTAATGGATGCCAGATCTCGGCAGAGTATACACCATTTCAGTAGGTTATATTAATGCAGGGGTAGCCAAACTGTATAATAATTTTAAAACTTGAATTTTTTTTTTTATAAGAAGGAAATAAATTTTAATAATATTTTTATAAGTAGAAAAAAAGATTTTATTATATTTTTATAAAAAGAATAATCTTAGGAAATAAATTTGTAAGAAATAAATATAAAGTAGAAAAAAATAAATATAAGTTGTAAAAAACAGTCCATATTCAATTTCATGTTCAGTATTCAAATACTATTCGTTTTATTTCTGCTCCCATGTGATCAGATTTTTTACCGATTTCATGTGGTTGGATCTCGCAACAACAAAATGGTTACAATCGAATTTGATTAAATGCTGTCGATGTTTTATATTGTCCATTGCTCCGCGTCTTTTCACGTTTCGAATTCTTTTCTCATGAACATTTTAAAACGCAATAGATACAATGACATTGCAGACCAGTATATTTTTTTTAAAAAAAATTACGCTTTATTTTCATCCAAAAATATCACTTATAAAAGGCATAGGTCATTTTCAAACAATCAAAGTTCCTCACGTGTTTCATACACCCCCAACGTTTACCCCATAATAAGAAATTTTAACTCAACATGTCTTCAGAATCCAAACATAAGAAAGTATGTCGTTGAGTAAAAATGCAACATTTCTCGCATTACTAAATTATTCATTAAATAAAGCAAAAAATAATTAAGTAAATGAATAAAAATAATAATAAGCATATAGTAAAAAAAGTGTATGTAATATATCTAAAAAGCAAAATATTAAGAAATTGTAAGACACAGTGAAAAATCTTACAGAAATTAGTATTATCATTACAGGGTGATTTTTAAAGTGTTCAGGTAAAGTTAATACCACAATTGATGAAAATTTTGAGTTAAAGACAATAATAAAAAAAATCATTCTGTTACTATACATTTTACGCGAAAAATAGCTAATATTTACCATTATTGTTCAAAGTTTAAATCAATTTTTCTAAATATTAGTAAAAATTTAGGAAAAATGTTGTATATAAGCTTGTAAGTTTCAAAGAATGAAGTCAAATTCAATGAGTAATAATATGAACTAACATTATTTTCCTATTATGTAAAATTTGTTTAGAAATTCTAACTTGATATTTAAAATCAGCAATTTCATAAGTAATTTTTCTATCAATTTATCGATGTAATTATTCTATAATTTAAGATGTTCTAAATTAAACAAAACAAACTTATTTATTCAGATGATATTAATTCAATTAATAATGCATGTAATTAAACTAAGTAATCAATATCCCGCTACTTAGCGTGTTTAAGAAACTAGTATTAAATTTTTGTTTCAATTTATTCAGATTATATTAGCTACATTAATTTTAAGTTGTATTAAAACTTTTAATTTATCTTGAATTTAAACACACCTAGCTTGTTCATTTGTAGATATCATTCCAGTAAGATTACAATACGTCGGGCCAAACTTAAGGCAAAATTCACTGTAAAAATATGCATTGTATTATCATAAAGCGATATGTTGAAAAACTCGGATAACAGATATTTCATAGGGCTTCTTTGTTCAGGGTTCGCAGAAAAATTATTGCTAGAAAAAAAAAATCTAACTTAATAGTCAGTTGTATTAACATTATAAGAAATAACTTGATTATTTGACAAAAATACTGGAATATGACGCATTTTAAATCCAATTATTGGATAGTTAGTTCAAAGTGCCAAAAAATTACGAATTAGTTTTAAAAATAATCCTTCAGAATATTTCTAGAAGATTGTATCAGTCTTCAAAGAATAATATTAACTCAAAGGATCTTAAAAAAGGCTTCTAAATTTCATTTCCTATTCATACTAAATTTTGCTTCAAGTTAGAATTTCTTAAAATGTTAAGATATACAATAATGTTAAAGCAAGAAGGTAACATTACAATAAATAAGTAATAACCCGTTTTTTTTTAAGAGTTTCTTTTCAGTTGTAAAAGTAATCATTCGTTACTATTTAAAGAATACATATAAAAGTTTTAAATTTCAAATAACTAAAACTCGCAATCAAATGTAGGTAACATTTTATGAAACAGAATAAGAAGAAAAAAAAAAAACTCACTAATGTTCGAGTTAATGTATTCGGCTTTGAAGACGAAATTTTCCCTTTGTATATTTTCTCTCGTGAAGACCATAATTGCATAAACTTGTTATATATATCAAATGAGGAAAGGCAGCATTATTGCCTCATTCGGAACTTTTCGAGATTGATAAGCGATTTGAGCAAGCATCATGGTAAAGCTCATATATGCTATCGATGTTTACACCGATTTTGTCAGGAAGACGTGTTACAAGAATACCTAAAATATTGTAAAAATGGAAGCCCACAAAAAATTAAAATACCTTCACCAGATCGAAATATATATAACAGTTTCAGAAAATCGAATGTCAATACAAAGTTCCTTTCATAATATACGCTGACTTCGAATCAATACTCATTCCTTACCTCTCTATCTAGCCCACAAACGAAAGGGCAACATCGGAAAAAATAGCTCAGTATAAACCCTGTGGTTATGCTTACATTGTGATTGATGTCAACGGAAAAATGGTTAAGCCGATCACTGTTTACCGAGAACCCAATGCTACCATTCATTTCATAAATAATCTGATAAAAGAAGAAAACAATATTACATCATTGTTAACCATTATTATCCGAATGAATCTTTCACCTGAAGAAGAACAATTCAATTCCGAAACACTGTGCTATCTTTGTAAACATCCCCTCGAAAACGACAAAGTTAGAGACTATTATCCTTTAAAATGGCGTTATAGAGGTGCAGCTCATAATCTTTTAGTAATTTATAGTGCAAATGCGAAAAATAATACCTGATGTGTTTCAAAACCTTAAAAATTATGATGCACATCACATAATCAAATGTTTTTGGAGAATTTTAAAGGGTATGAATTTAACATTCTTACAATTAATATGGAGAAATATATTACTTTTTCAATGAGGGAAAAAATTAAAAATAAATAATGTTAAAGTATCTCTGCAATTTAAAGATAGCTATCAGTTTTTACCAACTTCACTACAAAAGGTAGTCTACAATTTAAAAGAAAGTGGTTTTAACATTCTAAAACAGAATGTACCACAAGATAAAATTCATCTTCTTCGAAAAGGTATTTATCGATATGAATACGTGGATAACTTTCAGAAATTTTCAGAGACTGCCTTACCTCCTGCTGCTGCATTTTACAGCACATTATCAGGCGTACATGCGAATGCGGAAGGTTATGAACATGCAGAAAATGTATGGTCCACTTTCAAAATAAAATGTAGGTGAATATCACAATCTATATGTTGTAAGTGATGTTTTATTATTACCTGATATATTTGAAAATTTCAGAAAAATATGTCTTAAAAATTAAGAATTGGTTCTTTCACCCCTAGTTACACCACCATCTCTTAAAAATGAGTTAACACCCTCTAGAATTGTTCACAAGCTATGACGTGCATTTATTTATTGAAAAAGATATTCGTGGGGGGATTTCAACGATAAGCAAAAGGTATGCTAAAGCTAATATGTATTTAGAGAATTTTGATCCTTTAAGTCAGTCTAAATATTATTTATTTAAATGGCTGGGCATTGTCCCAAGCCATACTCTATGGTGATTTTAAGTGGATTTCTCCAGATGTATTTAATACAAAGCGGATTTTATCCATAGATGAAAATTGTGAAATAGGTTATATTTTTGAGGTGGATTTTGAATATACTATAGAGCTTAACAATTTACATTGTGACTATCCCTTGGCACCAGAAAAAATATTGATTACAGAACATATGATTTCACCCATTTCGAGAAATATATTACGAACATTCAATTGTGAAAAATTTCATGTAAGTGAAAAATTAGTTCCAAATTTAATGAATAAAATTAATTATATCGTATATTATAAGAATTTGTAATTATACCTTTCTTAAGGATTAAAACTGGCAAAAATTCATAAAGTTTTAAGTTTCAAACAAAAACCATGGTTTAAAACCACAAATTGAGCTTAATACCAATCAAAGAAAATCAGCCTCTTCATTCGAAACATTCGATTCACTCATTGTATGGTAAAACAATGAAGAATGTTAGAAAGCGTTCAAAAGTGCAGTACGTCATTTTCGAAAAGAAAACTAAAAAGTCAGTTGCAGCCTCTACTTTCAATCCTTTTGAAATTATTACGAATAGTTTAGTAGCCTTAGAAAAATTAAGATCTTCCATAATACTTAATCGTCCTATATACAAAGGATTTGTAATTTTAGAACTAAGTAATGTATAACTTTCACTATAACCACATAAAGAATCGTTACATGGATAAAGCGAATCTTCTATTCGCAGGTACAGACACCTTAATGCATGAAATTGAGACAGATTATATTTATAAAAATATGGGAGAAAATTTAGACATGTATGACACTTCTGACTATCCTCAGGATCATCTATTATACTGTATAAAAAAAAACGAATCGGTTGTTTTAAGGATGAGATGAATTTGTGACGCCCGCCCGACCCGGGCTTCCTCTTGTGCCATAATTAGATTCAATTATTAAACACTAAGACACAATAAGCAATCAAAGAGACACTAGAACAATATTTACGGAATTTATTAACTTCTATTTACTATGACAACAACTCACTATGCTCTCCTGGGGAAGATTTCTATTAACCAAATTCAACCCACCAATAGTAATCTAACAGACTCTTACCACTAATCCTTCGTCGACTGCAACTCAGACTCCGGATCACTTGTTGAAAACAGTAATCACAAAACCTCTTGCATCAATCTTTAATCTAATTACCTATTTCAACCTCTCTTTCCAACTCCTCCTTCAGCTTATCTATAACTTCTCCTTCAGCCTCTCTATCGCGACTTTCAGTCGGAGTTTATATATTTCCTAACTCTCCCACTTCACTTCATTTCTACCTGCTTTCTATCTGTATATTCACGTTTCATTTTTGATTGGGCAAAGGTTGTTTAGCAAAAGCAATCAATCTCAATTAAAAGTCCCCAAGGTTAGTGAAGAGAAATCGCGAACAGCCCAATGTCACAAATTCAAAGCCTATTATAGAGTTTGTAGGTCTTTGAACTAAAATGTATTGCATGTTAACTCCAAATTCTAAAAATAAAACTGCAAAAGGAGTATCCAATGTTGTCATTCAGCAAAAATTAAAACAATGATTATATTTAATGTTTAAAAGAAAATAAAAGTACAAAAGAAAATATGATTCTCATCAAAAGTGAAAATAATGAAATTTATACTGTAAAACAAAATAAAACTGCTTTGTCATCATTCGATGATAAGAAGTATATTTTAGATGATAATATTAGAAAGTATGCCTACGGACATTACAAAATTAATGAAAATCAAATATAATTTGAAAAGCGATGTGATAAAAAAAAAATTATGTGATGTAAATAAATAATAGATCAAAAAAGTGGAATTGGATTGAGGCGGCATTTAAACAATGTCGGTGGATGGTGGGCTCAATCCTAACATTAAAAAGAGTCTTATATGTAATTATTAAATGAATGTCTATGTTCTATAACAAGTAAAAACACATAAATATCTTAAGGTAAAATTATATAACAGTTTAGAAAAGTAGCGTAAACTTTATATTCTTATAAATAAACCTGATAAATTCATTTATGCGAAAATATTCAGATATTATTTTTAAAAACTCAAGAAAGAAAAAAAAAACATCGCATACCTCACAATTCGTAAAAGAAAATTTGTATAGAAGACGATCGGGAAAAAAATGGATTGAGGCGTCATTTAAATAATGTCTGTTTGATGGTGGGCTCAATCCTAAAATTAAAAAATAATCTTTTGTATTATTAAATGAATGTCTATATATATAAATATTCTTTTATTTTATAACGTTTCTGGATTAGTCTTAACACCACCTGCCGAAACAGATAAGGAAGCTCTTCAAATACCTATTGGCGATCGTACCCCTTCCCCCACCACATCCACCGCAGTCTTATCTCAATAGCCTAACACTACCTCCGCTGCGTTGAACTCTTATTTCTATATTACTCTGACAACCTAATATTTACCTTAAGACTTAACAATATTTCAGTTAGAAGTGACGCCATGTTCTTATAAATTAATTATACAAAATTATTTAAAGTCTTCTGACTTGTGTCTCATTTGTCATAAAAAGCTCGCAAATAAAATGAAATCAGATTCACACAGGTAGACATTTCTCTACAGAATACAGTTCATCCGCAAATCTTCATGTAAATAAAAATCTTCATGTACAGTTTAGTTTTACAGTTCCTTTGAATACCGTAAATAAACTGATTCAAGTTTAACTAAACTCAATATTCAAATTGCAGTACACAACTGAGAATATAAAATCTTTCCACTTCTCCTCGCTAGTAACAGAGAATGAGGATCATTTTTCAAAATTTGATAATCACGACACACTTATAAGGAAGAAATTTGGAGCATGTTTCCCTTAATTAAAACTAATAATAAGAAATTATTATATTTATACTACCTTCGGTCTTGTGTATGCATCGACAAAATTATAAATAAGATATATAAATAAATAAGATATTGATAAAATCGGTGAAATAAAGATTATCTTACCTAGATAATTTTAGTAACGTAACATCTCCCTTACACTTTTTAAAATTTTTGTTTCTTATGTTTTTCTGAATAATTAATTGAAGTTTCAAACTCGAACTCACAAAATAAACGCGTTACCTTACTATCTTTTGAAACTTTTTTTTCTTAATACGTTTTAACAATAATATATTTCCCAAAACTATAACTATTAATTTATGAATTTTAAAAATTTATATTGAAAAACTTTTTTATAGGAGGAAAAAAGAGATAAACTTTTATGAATAAAAGTGACAACCACGACCACTTCATGGAACAATTACGATTATTATTATATATATTTTTTTCATTGTAAACTTATTCAATCTATAGGAATAAAATGTAGTTATACATTTATTTTGCTTAGTTTTATCACGATAAATAAATATATGCTGAAGAATTTTCTACTGAATAAGAATAATACTAATTAAATATACTTATGTAAGTTGTTAAATAATATCATTATATTGAACATCTTCAAAAATAACTTATAGCAACATTTCTGTTGATAGATATGCATGACAATTTTCCTTACGTTTCTTCCCCCTTAATTTTACCTTTTAACTCACTACAATTTTTTCGTTTATTTATTATTACTATTTTTTACTATGATTTTTAATATTTTATTTATAAAAATAACTGAAATTTACATTTTTAATCTTCAACTCTTTAATCCTACTTTTCTGTAAAATTATTTTTTACTGGGAGAATAAAAGATTTCTTTTGCACATGTAGAAAAGGCTCAGTTTCTTGCCTTCTTTGGATACCTCAGCCTTCCGAAAAGCAATGCTATAAATCTGAAGTTCGTTTCAATTTTACTGCAGAGAAGCCACGTGGTTTCTATTATTTACTCGTTTCCTCAAATAAATTGGGTGCATTATTTAAGCTTGTTGATAGAAGATTGATTTAATACGTTACAGCAATCCAAAATTATTTCAACATTTCTATTGAAACAAGACATAAAAAAAGTTGTGGGATAATTTCTTATTCAATTAAAAGGTAGTATATATAGTAAAATGTAAGTTACTAAAGCTTATGAAGCATAACACATTGCACAAACGTAGTGCTAAACAAACGAATTCAAGATTTGTTTACATCGGAGGGTATTGCGTGATAAATGTTTCACATGGTCATGACGTCATATGAATTTAGTCTATTGAGAGGGGTGCCAGGGGAATTTTTATTTTTTTTTTTTTTTATTTTGCCTATTTTGGAAATCTTTCGTAGAACTATTTCGCTAAGAACCAAACCACTACCATGCTTGACAGTGAGGATGGAGTATAGGAGAAGTAATTCAGAATTAGGCTTCCGCCAAACATACCATCACGACCATCGTTTCTAAAACCATTGAAATAGCTTTCATCACTGAATATATGAATTTCAGCAAATGTAATTCTTTTTTTCTCTACTTGCTTTGGAAATGAAAGACTTTTTCCTTAACTGCAGGACCATTATAATATATGTCTCGGTGTAATATTTGAATTGTTTCTGCTAAAACGCATCTTTTCTGTTGCTATAGGAATAGACGAGGCAATTTTTACAGCGTTTCTCTTACAGTTTTTCTTATTTCTCGAATGATGTTCCTCTTGGTCGTCGAACTGAAAGACACATTTTTTTTTATCCAGGATATTTTGCAATTTTCTCATATTTGTTATACTTCACAACAATTTTTAGTATTCTTCCGTAACTCTACGTTGAACCTCCTTTACAATACCGCTCAGAAATTTACCTACCTCGAACATCAGAATGATAATTTTTCGAACTTCAATATTAGTTTAAATTCTGGAGCTCATTTTCCCATCTAAAATTTTTTTTTCTTCTGAAAATCAAATATTGGTATATTATGAATACAAAACTGACTGATTAATTTATCACTGATTCTTTATAAAAAAAAATAGTGAAAGCAAAATCGCAATTTGTATAGCGTGCATAATCAATTGGGTGACCATGAAAAATGGAGCTTTAACATAAAGAATTTGTTCACTAAAATATTATCGATTCTTTATTTTTGTTTCTTAATTTTATACATTTTGCTATGTGCCGTTTATCGTTTCTGTAAATATTAAATGCGTATTTAATTGTACTGTTTTAGACTTTTCGGGAAGAAAGTGAGAGGTGTACATTCAATTTTGGGAGCCATACAGATCCCAAATCTAGAGAATGACGTAATTTCACAAAAGATAAATAATAGCATTACACGTTTGGAACCTTATCTCTCAATAATATGTTCCATAAAAACTCCATTAATTTTGTCACTTCTTTTCATGACTTATCATTTTATTCCTTTTAAATACGAAATTTTTACAATTGAAATGCACATATTTACTTATGATCTGAAAGTTTTGTAGTTATTCAGTTGACAGAGTAAATAATTCAATGCGGATTGGTTTGGTTTTACTAACGCCGCACCAGAAGCAACAAAAGGGCTATTGGTGACGGACCTTGCAATTTCGAACTTCGTTCGAGTGACGAGGACGACACCCGAGCTGGCAACACCCTCTCCTAACTTCCCCACCACGTCAATGAGAGGACTTTGAGCCACGACAGATTTAACGTGCATCAGCCTCGGCGACCCCGCGGGTCTTTAATAGCATAGACTTGAAACCACGGCTCCATGAAACCGCCGGCCGTGAGTCGTCGACTATGATCACTAGCCTACCGCAGCCGCAATTTGATACGGAAGTGATAAACATTATGCATTGTTATTACAGTAAGAACATCATGACCATTTTTCCTCACCGTGAGTGAAAAGTGAAATTTTACATTACAAATATTGCTATAGCAACACTCAAGGCTTTCGTCACTAATAGTTTTTTTTAAAAACATTATCAAAATAATTTGTTTATCTTCATGTCTTAGAATTTTTTTATTTTATGAGATGCCGAACATATATTTTTAACGTTGCATAATTAATTAAATGAAAATTTCGGATCTGGTTGAAACAAAATAATTTATTTTTTATATTTCAACGATTTTTTTTCTTTTTTCGTTATATTAATAACAATAAATCGGATAAATTAATTAAATTATAGAAAGAACATATTTTAGCGGAAATGGAATGAGTAACAGATTTATCTTCAAGATCAAACACTTTTAAGAAAATACACGATGAAAAATATAAAGTATAAAATATAAAGTTGCGTCATAATAAGCTATTAAGAAAATATATGGACTTGAGGGGAAAGTTTCATCAGTTTACGAAGCAAAAAAAAAAAAAAAAAGGGGGAGGGAACCCAAGTTCCCGCGCGATGTTCAAGGTTAGTGGAATACCAATAGGGTTGTTCTTGATGACAGACGTTGCCAAAATGAAAATTCCATTACTAGTTTGAGGGTGGTAGTGTTTCGTGAAACTTCCGCTCTTGCTCATTTCTCATTTGATTTTGTAAAGAACTGGTACTGCATTTAAGCTTGCGAAAGGTAAATTTTATTTCCATTATGAAACTATTTCGTATTTCTTCTATATTCAAGCTCGTTGTACTTATATAATGCACAAGTATATAAAGAAAAATAAAAATAGTATTCTATTAATTAAACGAAATCTGTCGTAAGTGTTCTAAACAACGTACTAATTTTTACTATTCTGTTATATATACCCATAACTCTAAACTTTGCTTTTCTATCGCTTGACTTTATATTAAATTGTTAGGTTCTTCAATAGTAGTAATGAAGTTTTGGGTGTTTAGGGTTTTAAATTTTAGATTGCTTAGCTAATTAAAAAATGTGTTTTTCAATTAGCATAAAAATTAATTTGATTATCACTGATTTCTTTAAATAATTAGTGTTTTTGTCTTAGTTGTTTTGCTTTAGTTTCGGATATGCATAGAATGTTATTTGTTAGTGAAATTTACTATTTTGTATTTTGTTTAAATTAAAGTAATATATTATAATGCAATATAATGGTAGCATTTGCGCCTAAATTGTTTTGGTCTTGAGTAAAATTTGAAGAATACGTGAATTTTATATTTCTTGCATGTAATTTTTTAGGCTAATAGATATCATAATTGTATCTATATTGTCTATTTTTTTATTTCCTCATATATTAATTCTTTTGATTATTATTCTAGATTTAAAAAATTTTTAAAATATTTTCTTGTATTAGTATGTATTAATTTTAATTTTTACTATATATTCTTGTTTTTGCGTTTTTCTATATTTAATATTCATTGTTCTTGTTTCTTAAGTATTTTTGTACTGTACATTTATTATTATTTTTAAACATTTCCATAATATTCTTTTGTTTCCTTCATCTCCTGAACTTTTTAAGTGTTTTGATTTTGATGCAGTTTTCTTAATTGTATCCTTTAATTTGTTGTATACTTTTCATAAATTTGGATTGAGTAATTTATTATTCTGATAAATTAATGCGCTCATTTTTACTTTACTTAAAGAATGGATTCTAGGATCTTAAATTTAGAACTGGCAATTAAACTGTTTCTTCATTAGCTTCTGCTCGGTTTCACAATATTATGATATATTCGCAATTTTATGTATGCAAGATAGTAAATTCTTTACCATATTTGCTTTTGTTAGAATTTGGTTTAATTTTTTTTATGATCATTGTGATGATACATAGTTGATATTTCTTTGATATTTGGTGGTGGTTAACTTTTGTTTTTCGAAAGTTAGTTTGTATTGATATCTGATGCTTGTTTTTTTTTTTTTTTTTTTTTTTTTTTTTTTTTTTTTTTTTTTTTTTTGTCTTTTTCAAGATAAAAATATATTTTGATATATATGAAGATTAGATTTATAATACAAAAGTATTTATTTTGTATCTGGGCTTTCAAAATTGATAATTTTATAGTTGGATTTGTTTTGTAAGTTCATTTTCATTTACCTATAATTTTTACTGTTCAAATTATAGGATCATGATTGGTGGTAGTTTTAAGAAAAAACTGTTGATTTAAGCTGTAGTAGAAATAATAGTAAATATGAATTGTGTAGATAATGAGTTGTGTAGAAAAGATAAGGTTGTAAAAAGATGTGTGACTTGTGACGATGTTAAATTAACGAATAAGAATGTGAAATGCAATGCGCGTGAAATTGTTGAATATTATCGAAATGAATACACCTACAACTTTTATTTAAGTCATAAATATTCTAAATATGTTCTAATGATTGATAAACATGAGTGTGAAAATTATATAATGAGGATTATTTACAAAGTTTGGAGTATTGTGATAACTTTCAAATTGATAAATTAAATTACAACATTTGTAACAACAAGAGGTGAAAAACATGTAAAATAATTGATAATGAACAATTAAATATTAATTAAAATTTTTATTTCTGTAAAACTTGAAACTGTGTTTACTTAAGTGTAAAATTTGTGAATATAAATATATTAGTCAAACTTGTAACAATATTAATTTTCATGTTAATCAATATAGAAATGATATTCTTTTAATTTTAGGGATGTAAAAAATTGCAATAAAATTGAAATTAAACACTTTTATAGTCATAAATTTGAAAATGTAGAGATAACTATAAATAAGATAGTGCCTAACACTAAAAGAAGGTTATGGTTTGAAAATTATTATATTAGGGAGTATAATACCATATACCCTTATAATCTTAATACTTCAATTTTCAATAGAAATCTTCGCAAATATTTAAACAAAATGACTGCAAAGAATATTTTTATGGAAATCAAGGATGCATGAAGCTCAATATTTCTAATACAGAAAAGAAAAGAGAATGTAAGGGAAGAATTAAAAGGAGAAAATGTTTGGGGATTTGGAAGTTATTAAGGAAAAATGTATAATTACATATTAAACGATAAATTTGAAAAGAACGTCAATATTAAAAGTTTTAAATACTTTCTTTTTAGTATAAAGAAAAGAGAGAAATTAAAATTCTATTAATTTTATAACTAAATGTAAATAAAATAGATAGTATTAGTCTTCATTTTGTTAAGGATATATGTAATTATTCGGTTAATAAATATAAAATTAATGCGTGTTATAGTGATAATCAGAATGTAGAATATTGTTGTATTAGATTCATGAATAAATCTTTTGATAAAATAAACTTTAACAATATTTTTAATAAGCATAAAAACTTAATTCTTATTTATAATATTAATATTAAAAAAGTTTATAAATTTAATAAAAATATGGGAAGTATGTTATATAACTATAATAATTGTAAATAATTACGGAGTTATAATGAATGTAATTGTAAGGATTTAAAGATTTCAATAATGAAGAATATACTAACATGTGATTACAGGTTATCTAAATATTGTTGAAAAAATTTGAGAGAAATTATGGATAAATGTATTGGTTTCGGTATAATTACTTCTAATAACTACCATTATATTACAGAAAAAAAATTAACGAAGACTTTGATATTTTTTTTTAAAAAAAAATTAGCTGTTAGGTATAATTTACCTATTGAGGCTTCCAAAAATATTTTATATTATTGAAGTATTTGAACTTTCGTAATATAGAAATAGCCAATAGAATCAAAGCTTTATATGAAATAATAGTTTGTACTTTGAATTTGATAAAATTTCCTCACTTATTTCTAACTCCTAAATTACCTATTAAATTTAGAAATGTGACTAATTGTTCTAATACTTCCATTACTATAGCTTGAAAAATATTACAAAAGATTTATAAAATACATTTGATAGTTTTAATAAGACTGTTTCTTTGAATATAAATCAAGAGACAACAGTAATCTCAAATTATTTTGATATATTGATCATTTTATTGTTTTCAATGTAAATTAGTATTTGTATTGAATGTGAGGATGTTTACAAAGTTTACCTTCTATTTTCTGTGGTTGAATTTCTGAATTTGCTGATTACCGTCTTTTTTACAATGGTATTCACTGAAGTGTTATAGTTTGATCAGTAATTACCAGTGTAAACGCACATTATTTCTTTCTAAAGTATGGTACGATACGAATGTTAATTACATTATTTCCATTATTCTATATTTTGCTTTTTTATCACTTGGCTTTTTTGTTTTAATAGTTTGGTTACTTAACAGTTGCTTTGAACTTTTGGGTTTTTAAGGTTTTAATTTTAGACTGCTTAGTTATTTAAATAAATTTTTATCTGATTTGCATAAATATTAATTTGATTGTTAGTAATTTGAATGTTTTCTGAAAAATCGGATAATTTATTCAAAGACAATTTTTTTTCTTCTCATATGGAAAGCGTTACTTATTCGTTTGTAAATTTCGATTGCAGTTTATAAAAATTTATTTAACGGAAAATTCGTTAGTTACTATACAGTGAATATATTTAGAAGTTTTACAGTCATTCAATAAAAAGAAAATTTAAAATTGAATAATTCTTATACCAATATCAAGGTTCGAAGTATAAAAAAATCTTATTTTTATAATAATAATTTTACTATAGCGTAGTTAATAAATTATAAGCTCTATGATTGTCAAATTTGTATTATTTACAAACCATTAAAAGATTTTGAACAAAGAAGAAAATGTTTTAATTATACTATAATTTATTTTATATAAATCTTTTCTTTCAAGATAATATATGTATATATACATATGTGTGTGTGTATGCAGCACATAAATGTGAAACATTATGTGCACATTTTTTTTTTTGAACTTATAAGTATTTTTTTTAATAAAAAGTAAGTCTATTTATTATGAAAAACTAAACTTTAAAAAGTGGCACTAATTCTTTTTGCTGCATGTTATTACCATTAAGAGATGATTTTGCACAATACTTTCTTCAGTGTGATCTTTCACAAATGAAACTTTAGCATTAACCATGGGTGTTTAAACTAAAATAAAAACTTTAAACAATTTTAAATACATTATAACATTTTGTAGATAACTATTACAATTAATTATGATAATGAAAATTGCAAAAATTAAATACGAGAGTTACGAATTTTAACTTCTTATGATTCAAAAATTTTAATGGAAATTATTTAAAAATTTTATTGTATAACCTAAAATTTTCTTATGAAAATATTTTTTTGCTAGTTGCCTTTTTTAACTGTTGAGAATTTTACTGGAACAAAAAATTTTAATTACAAGAATAAAGTGATTATATATATATATTAGATATTTGCATTTTTTATAAACTTGATAAAAAATTTCCTTTAAATATGTTGGCAACCTTTCCTTATATCAAAAGGAGCATTTTGAAGGAAGATTAAGTACATAATAATTATTTGAATTTGAAGGAATGTAAAATATAACGTGTGGTAAAATAAAATTAAGAACGCTAATACTCAAACTATTGAACTTAAAGTTTGATTAAGAACAAAGCTATTAAGCTTTCAAACTATATAACATGTTTCATCTCTATAAAATGTTTAAAGCGACACAATTTTAGTTTTTTGTTGCCACTACAAATATAAAATACAAAATGTTTTATTAATACCGACGCTTACCAAAGATATTTTTAAGGCTACACAGTACCCTAAAAATGACAAATTTATCGAAAAATTTTTTTTTGCATTTTCCTGTAGCCCATACATTTGGGAATCTTGGCCCCAAATTTTAGATCTATTAACCAATTAGTTTTTAAGATATTTGAAGTTTTCTGAACATTGTCAGTCAATATTTTTGACAGCTGAGGGGGGCGTGGTTAGTTTCGGTTTCATTTTAAAGCATTTTTCCATTCTTAAATTTAATTAATTACTGATATTTTTTAAATAATATCGATACTTGCAGAGAAGTAGATATTAACTTCAACTTTCACTACTAAAATCATTTATGTTTGTTTATATTTTGAGTTCTTGATGTGCTTATAGTTACTTAGCCAAAATTGATAAGAAAAGGTATTTCTCAAGACCAATATTTATTCTGCTTATAATTTATATAACTGAAAAGCTATTTTAAATTGTTTAAGTGAAGTTTTTTCTGTTGATTAAATGCCATGGACAAAACTTTCGCAGCTTGAGAAGAGAATCAACATTTCTAAGAGATGGAGTACTGCTGATAATGACAATGCTAAAAAGCTGCTTTAGTGGATATAACTACAAAACTTCAGAATACAAATGTCTTAAATACTTCTGCTACATATAAAAGTATCTTTCAAATTACATTATAGTGGATACTGAATGTTTGTTTACAGATAAGTTTGGAATATTTTTAAGCAATATTTGCCATAGTGTATCTTTAAAACTTTGCTATGGTTCTAAGAAATAGATTTGCATATAAAGTGAATGTTGTATGTGTTAATTGTGACCAAACATAGAGTGAAACATGTTCATAACAATTAGTTGATGCTATATTACATCAAATATCAAATGTTAGCAAGCATCAATTTTTTAATGTTCCATTTGATGTAAATATGAGATTAGTGCAAGGTATGTTAAGTTTGTGACTTGGCTACTCATCGTTGGAAAAATTCTGCATGCATATGAATTGAAACATAATGTTTAGTAAAACTTTTAAAAGACATTATAAGCCAAAAGTTCTGATTGGACATCTTGTTGGGTCAAATCAGCCGTTGCTTTATATTCGTAAAGATGTCATTGAGGCGTAGGGCTCAAGGAATGATAAAGATATAGTCGGTATTGGAATGTCATATGATGGAAGCTGGTTGACAAGAGAACATACGTCAACGTCAAATATCGGAATAGGATATGTTATCGACTTGCTGACTGGCTTTGTGATAGACTACGAAGTAATGTCAAAGCGGTGTGGAGAATGTGAACAGACTAAATTTGAGCTTGGAGAAGAAAGTGCTGAATTTCGTATTTGGTACAAAGGACAACAAAATGTTTGTAGTACAACACATGTCGGATCATCTAGTGCAATGGAAGTAAATGCAGCTGTGAAATTATGGGAAAGATCTGAGAGTATTAGTTTCCGGGACACAATCTTGCTCTTTGACTCTTGGTGTTTTTACCAGTTATCATTAGCACGTGGAAAAAAATCAGGTATTCACAAAGATTGGGTAAAAATAACAATCAACAAAGAATATTTGCCCAAAATCTTGCCTATTTATCAACTATTGCCTATTTGCCAACTAAATTATTAAGCACATGTGTCAGAGGTTTGACACACAATTCTAATGAAGCATTACATTCGATGATATGGGACAAATATTCCAAAGAAAATACAGCTTCTAGGAGTCGTGTTGATTGCCATGTCGAGTGCAATACCTGAATTTATTGTTGGAACATTAAAAACTCTTAAAAACATTTCAGGATGCTAATTGAATTTGTAACAAGTTTGTCATCAGAACATTTAGTGTACTTTACTCATTGTAGGAGAACCTATTTCAGAAAGAAAAGGAAATCTGCAAATTTTAAAGTTGCGCAGAAAAAAATAAAACTTGCTAAATTGCGTCGATTTAAAGTTCAGAAAAAATTAGGTGCTATGTACAAACCTGGTAGTTTTTAACTTTTTTTAAACTTTTATTTATATCATTATTATTTTTTATAAGTGTATTGTGTTTTAAAACTTTTGTGAAATTATTATGTTAACTTTAAGCTGAATTATCTGTCATCGTAAAAAATGCTATATCGATATTTTGCAAAAACATATTTTGAATAAATAAAAATATTTGCCATAATATTTAATTAAAGTAGTGTTTTCATATATTATATAAGTAGTTAAATAATATATTAAAAATTTAGATCTTTGCAAGTATTATTAGTTTTTGTTTTATGCCTTTAAAAACTTTAAATGCATTTTTCTCAGACTTTTATTTTTGAAGATGTAAGTGTTTTCTAATCCCTAAGGCTTTTTTTCTGTTCAAGATAGAGTCTTGAAATTTTTTATACATACTGAGATATATGTGTTCTATAAAAGTTAGTATGGATTTAGGTCTGGGATCCCTAGTTATTTTTTTAAAAAATGTTAAAGTTAATATTTTAAAAATTTTCCTGTTTTTTCCAGGTTTAGCTAGAAAAATAATTATTAAAAATCAACAAGGGAACAGATTTTCAAATCCATACTAACTTTTGTTTGCAATAATGTATGAAATATAAAATAATTAAAAAATTTCAAAAATTGTGTATTTTATAAGGGTTTAAAAAAACTTCAAAATTTTTAAATTTTTTTAAATTTTAAAATAAGGACTAGTTAAATTGACTTTTTATTTTCAGAATCAGTTTAATAATATAGTATGAAAACAATACATAAGTTAATTTTAATATTACTGTCTCCAAAAAAATTTTTTGAAAAAGAGTACCGTGTAGCCTTAAGACATTAAAGTATGCCTTGGAATTCCACGCAGAGCATAGATATTAAAGATAATGTGTAATAATTATGCAGTGTTTAGCTACTGATGGTGATGGATTACTGAAAAAGGCGCAATTCTTTGAGCAAAACGAGGGTTACCGTCTATAGGGAGACGGGGTTGTTGACCTTCGAGGGTATTCGAATATCTATCCCCCCACTCTACACAATATCTATGGGTTACACTACGGGTTGACCTTCGAGGAAGAAGAGGTTCTTTGATTTAAAAAAGAATTGCGTTAGAGCAACGTAAACGGTCCGGATTGAAGGTGTTATAAAATCATTTTTTATCAGAACGCAACGCATCGCGCTAATTTGTGAAAATCTTCGAGTGAGAAAGTGTTCGTATTGAATTATTTTCGATAAAAGCGCAGTAATACGTGAAAACCTGCCAGACAGAATGTGTTTTGTTATTGAATCATTTTTCATTATAGCCCAATGTACAGCGGATATCGAAAGTTTTGTTCCCACTGCGTAATAATGTAAATACATACATAAAGAAATATTGATATCTTGGTGTCTATACTGGAGAAACACTACAAATTACAACTTCATATCTTTCACAGTAGTGAAAATTTTCAAAAGGCAATAATGTAAGTTTCAAAAATATGACACAATATTCATAGAAAGAGCGTATAAAAAGCACATAATGAAAGTTTCATTTTGTACAGAACAACAAATTATATTGAAATTTAAGTATGGATATTTTGAATGTATTTTTAGTTATACCTAAGTTTAAAACTAATTATTTAAGTAATCTGAAAGTAAATAAATTACCCAATTATAAAATACACTACTCCTTAAAATAATTTACTAAAATAATAGAGTCACTTAGAACATAATTTAAAAAATAGGGTAGATAAATGCATTTTTTCCAAGTAATGACAGTGGAGTATCATTTCACTGAGTAAATAGCGTTGTGGAATATGATTTCACAACGTAATAGAATTATGAAATATGAATCCACTACGTAGTAGTGTAATACTCGTAATTTACGGGTTCATAGACTTGCTGTGATGATACTACCCAACAAGTGATATATGCAAAAACAACAACAGTAGCGTAATGGATTTTGGATTATCTAACTGTAGATAATCCAAAAGTCAGAGAATGCCTTTGAATTACTCGCGATTTTCTATTCCCTAACCTCGGGGACTTGATGGTAAATATATTTGCATGAAATTACAGTTTCTTCCCGACCAAAATGAAACGTGATTAGGTAAATTAGATGAAGATAGAAATGAAGTGAATTTAATCGGAGGATAATGATATATAAATATAATAGAACTGAAAGAAATGGAGGGAGATAAGGGGCTAATATCAAGCTGTTAGTTATTAGTAAATTATACTGAAATATCATAATTAGTCTTTCAGATAGAAATGACTCTTGGTCTTCGTTCAATGTGGTTCACGGACAATGCGACTAACTTTGTGGAAACTGATTCCCAATTGAAAAAATTATGTAAGTTTTGGTTTGGTTTTATCAACGTCACACGAAAAGGAACGCGAGGGCTATTGACGACGGACCTCGTAATTTTGAACCTCGTTCAAGTGACGAGGACAATACCTGAGCTTGCACCCCCCCCTCTATTAACTTCCACGCCATGCTAACGAGAGAACTTAGAACCTTAACAGATTTAACGTGCATCACCCCTGCAGCACGGCGAGTCTTAAGTTGCATCAAAGCTGTAACCCACAGCTGGATGTAAACCGCCGGCCGCGAGTCCGCGACCACAATCTTTGAACAAAGTTACAAAACTACTGTATGTCAGAATCGTTGGAATCCGAACAAGTGATTTGGTGAACTATGACTTCATATTTAAATCATAATCTAGGATTGTTTCAGTTAAGTGGGACTCGAGAGAAAGCGACCTTATCTAGTTTTTTAGGTTTAATAAAATAATGAAGATCGGGCGTTAAAAGGAAATCTCAAGTTTCGAGTTTTATATTCAAAAATGAAGTGAGGCCCAAGAAAAAAAAAATTAATAAATTAAAAAATTTATAAAACATATTTGCATGAAATAGGAAAAAATACACTTATTCCGAAATCCGAACGTAGCTAGTTTATGGAATTTAATCCAAAATGACAAGTTTGTAAAATATAATCAATAATTAACACATCAATAACTCCCGAGACTAACCCAGAGATGGCGCTCGTAGTAAACCAATAACCAGGTCTTTCTAGAGTACTAACCTTTGCTTGAAACGTGTCAAAATTTTAAGTCGATCGGACCAGAAACAGCTGAGTTATCGAGGTTGGAGTAAAGTCGTTTTGTAGTTTGTTTAAAAAATGGAAAAAACCGAGTTTCGTGTTCTGATAAAACATTGTTTTTTAATGGGTAAAAACACCGTGCAAGCGAAACAATGGATTGAAAAATGTTACCCGGACTCTTGTCCATCAAAAGCAACGATTTGTCGGTGGTTTGCCGAGTTTAAACGTGGTCGTACCGACACCAATGACGCGGAACGCTCGGGTAGACCTGTGGAAGCCGTTACACCGGAAAATGTGAGTGAAGTGAAAAAAATTAGAATGAAAGATCGTAAAGTGAAGCTCCGTGAGATTGCTGAGATGACACAGATATCATATGGAAGTGTATTTACTGAAAAAGGTTTTTTGAAGTGAAGTGAAAAAGGTTTTTTCCAAGTGGGTGCCGCGATTGCTTTCGATGGAACAAAAACAGCAACGAGTCGATGATTCAGAAAGCTGTTTATCGCTATTTACTCGCAACAAAAAAGATTTCTGTGAAAAAGGGGAATTTTTGGGAGTGGGGAAGGAGATTTGGAAAAGCGTTGGAACGATTGTATCACCCTAAAAGGTGATTAACAAAAGGTGTTATGTTGATGAATAAAAAAAAAAATTTGCAAAAAAAATGTTGTTTTCAATGTTAGTCTCGGGACGTATTGATCCATGTGTTAGTATGAGATTGAAATATGAATTTAATTAATAGGGTAGTTTATTACGTTCCAAAATTAATAGGAAAATGAATGTATTAAAAATAATAGGATATTTAACCTATTACCAAATAAGAACTAATACAATGGAGCCCTATTACTTAGAAGTAACAGTTTGGCACATGAAAATATGTCTGACCACTCTTTACGTTTTATTTGCAACAAATTTCTGTTTCATAGTGTGCTTGGCTTATGGAACTTAGTTTGGTGTTTACTTACTTTAGAAATCAAATGATGATGAGGTCAGATGATTATTTTTTTAAAAAAATAATCCAAACTAAAGCAAATTAAAGTATTTATACATTTTTGAAGTTACCTATGGAGAATTGCTTTTTATATAATGCTTATCTTATCATTATGTTTGTTCTGAAGGGTTGTGGTAACATTTTTTAATGTCTATTATCAAAATAAATTATAAATTTTTTGTGATAAAATTTTAAAATATTTATATGCAGGTTTTTATGTTTAAGCTTTATAAAATAAATGTTTTTCCTGGAGGAAAAAAAAATGTAGATATCTCTCTCTTTGTTAATTGCTTCAAAGTTGCAGAATATATATATATATATAATGTGACCAATTTGTTAACAATGAAAAGGAGGACGAAAAAATTTAAGACAAAAGTATAGCGTAAATAAATCAAACATTTTTTATTAATTCAAACAAAAATACACTAATTACGTTTACATCCATTTTAATTATTTAAATAATCTAGTATTTTCCCATTAAATAAATATTTTTGTCAATATATAATATTCTAACGATATATTGGAAATTTCGGAGCAAAAATATCCTTCAAATTGAATTTTACGGTAAGTGCTGCAGCTAGGGTATCAACATTCAATCTTGATTTCTCTTGATCATCACCAATTGAAAAACCTCTTTCAACTGCTGCATTGGTTCCAGAGCAGTTCAACGTAAATTCAACAAGAATAACTAAATTTTCATATAGAATGTGTTCATTTTTGAAATGGTTAAATATTTCCACCCATCTATTATAAATTTCAACATATTGATTTTCCCATTGTTCTAATTTATCAGAATTTAATTATACATTTAGTCTTCTAATTTCTTCAAACAGACAATTTTAATATCAAGCGTTTCTTTCAATAAAAGCTTAACTCCATTTTCAATATCTGCCCAATTTACTTGCGATCGAGTCAGGAAACAACACTGAACACTATTGTTTCCTATGATATTGGTTTCAGATCATTATCCGACATATTAGAAATATATATATATATATGCTTTGGTACACTTTTCCATGATGCTCGGGTTTGATTCCTCCAAGTTTGACAATTTTCTTTTTATTATTAAAGGAATAAATTTTTCTTTCATTCGCGATTTATATTGAAGGATAAAATCGTTTAAAATAAGTCTAACTTCTGTAGCTGAAATATGTTCACTCTCTATCTTTTGAATCGTTTTGTGGATAATAGGTGCAGTGCATATTAGAGTACAGTGTATATTTGAAAAAAAAAACTCTGGTTTTGAAGTGACTTTAAATACTGAACAATCAGAAGGCTAATCCTTTTTATTTCTTGTATAAAGAGAAAATATGTATGATTGTAAAATGCATTACTTAAGTATTTGCTTTTAACTTGTAAAGTAATAATTGCTTGTATTCTTATGAATGCTTGATATCTGGTTTTCTGGATTCATTTAAACAATGATGATTTCAAGGTTTATGTTTACTTCGATTGAATTCTTGCTATGTTTCTTTGTAAAAGCAGTTCTTTATTTTATAACGTTCGTGAGAAATGCGTATATTGCTCATTTGGAAAAAAAAAAAAACTGTTTGTGCTTTAATGCTTTATACATTTAATAGCTTTAAGACAGAACATAACTGACAATTGTTTGAAGAGAGTAGATTCTTCTCCCTATTGTTGAATTATAAGTAAATTAATGTTTATGCTACAAAGACAATATTTTTTTGGATAAATTTTCTCTTGGCATCATTAAATGTTGATTACAGGTTAACTCTTATTTTGTGGCCTTCAATCGATCAAAAGCAAAATAGTAATAAGGATTATCAGGACAGAAAGGCATGTGGGTAGAATCTGAATAGCATCCTAAGCTCAAAATCCATCTTTGTGGGAGCATAAAACTTTAAGTTAGACTTTGTTATTTATAACAGATGAATTATCAATATTTACATACATAGAATTGCAGTTGGGTGTAATTTTCAACTTTTTTAAAAAAAAAAATGCAGCAGTATATTTCATTGTGTAATATATCTATTGAATTATAAAAGTTAACTGCAATTTGTATCTATTCTCCAAAAGAAAATCTATCAGTAAAATACCTTTTTTTATATTACCTATTGAAATTATTTTGAAAGCAATAAAAAATTATCTCTATGATTTAATTCTTGTTTAATTTTAAAATGTAAATGGTAGCAATGTTGACAAATTGCAAAATAAGTCAATAAAGGTTGTTAGGTGAACTATTAAAAAAAGAAAATGTATGTTCATGTAATTAATTAAATTTCGTGTTATGAAAATAGCATTATTTTGATTTCTGTTTTTTTTTTTTTTTTTCCTTCTGCCCCCCCTCCCCTCCCATCTTCCTTAAACATTTTGCTGATGAGCATAGTATGAAATATTTATTCAAAATATTAATGAAAATGATGCAGGGGTATTTTATTTCTATAAAACCTTTTTTTTTTTTTAATTTTAGATAAATTTGTTTGTTCAAAAAGAGATATTTTCATATCTTAAAGAAATGTTAAAATGCTTTAAAATTTCAATGCGATTTAAAAGATTGATATTTATATTGAAAAATTAAAATTTATTATGGGCAGTAAGGGAATTCTTAATATTTTCATTAGGCAAGATTTGGAAAAGTGAATTTAGTTACAATATATATATATAGAGAGAGGGGGGGGGGCGTATTGTTATTGTTATTAAAAAGTATGTCTGATCTCATATGAATTTTGAGGGTAAGTGTTTGTATTTGGCTAATTGAACTACGTAAAGAAGGTACGAAGTAATAGTAAAAAGTTATATTGAGTTTTGTGAAAAAGAAAAGTAGTTTAGCAAAAAGGTGAAAAATAGGGTGAACCTTAAGTAAAGTTTAAGGTTAAGTAAAAGTTAAAGTAGAGGAATTTTAGTTTAGTATACGCGTGATGATATATGCGTGAAAAGAAGAAAGAAGTTTTTTTAATATATATATAATAGTGTATTTTTCATTTCGTTGGCTAGCTTTCTCTCATGAATTATTCACATATCTTTGCTTTATCCAAGAAAGTGTTAAATTTGTGTTTTGAATTAAATTATTGGTACAG
This sequence comes from Nephila pilipes, assembly GCA_019974015.1. Lineage (NCBI taxonomy): Eukaryota > Metazoa > Arthropoda > Arachnida > Araneae > Nephilidae > Nephila > Nephila pilipes. The sequence continues at coordinate 177,966 of BMAW01103521.1, forward strand.
TATTAATTTTTTTTTTTTTTTATTCTTTTAAAATTTAGGTTGAAGTTATGGCTTCGTCAGTTAGAGACACTCTCGAAATCTTCAAAAAGCTAGTTTCCAGTCATGAGGACTTTTCCAAAATAACAGACTTTGCTAAAGCAAATCCCAACTGCACTAACGTATGTATGGAAATTATAATTATTTGAATAGTTTTTACTTAAAGAATAATACCAAACATAAACTTATTTACTGTTATTCTTTGCTTTATGTTTGATAATGTATGCTTTTTTAAAAAGTAAATCTTAAGTGTATCCATTACAAATAATTTGAGTAAATACATCTCTAATTATAGAACGATGCTTTTGTTAATTAATGAATTACTCGTAGTTTGTTATGGGAGTGCAAGCACTTTTTTTTTATTCTCAAAGATTTAAGTAACTCAATGGGGATTAGTTTCATAGCTATGCTCAACAAAATGTCATGAAAGTTTTGAAACATTGTAGAAAAACATAAAACTCTCGTAAGTTTACATCAAATAAAGAGAGTGTAATTATTAGTGGATTGAATTTTGAGGGATGTAGAGCAACAAAAGGGCATGTGAGAGATGTGAGCACGTTTTATGTTCATATTTCTTGTCATTTTCTTCTTTGTTTTCGTTTATGTATAATCTAAGAGGAAATTATCAATAGATTACAGAACTATATCTCTTGGTTGCAATTCTGGCTCACTGACTGGAAAATTAAAATGAATGCATCATCTACACAAAAGAACTGTACATAAAGAATCTACCTTCAGTCACTATTTTCGATCAGCCCATCCCCTGCGTCACTGAATACAAGTACCTAGGGTTGTTTCTAGACATTAAGTTGACATTTGCCCGCCACATCCAGTAATCTAACTTATTGCGCCGTACACTCTTCCTCAGATGCCAAGATTTCTTCGTGCAATACATTGAGAGTTAATGAATAAAGAAATTAAACTTATCGGTAAAATATATTTTTGACCAGATTGTATCTATTATGAATTTTATGCGTAAAATGAGTAATTAGTATTAAGAGATATTTTTTCAAGAGTAAAAGGTAAAATTCAATATCAACTTGTAAGAGAACTGTTTTTGAAAGATGTCGTTTTATTATTAGAATGTGTAGATTGTGTTGTATGCATTGTACTTTTTTTTATTACTGACGAGTTTATTACAATCTTTTTTAATTGATATTTTTTACAAAAATAAGTAATGAGTGCCATTATTATCTCCTATAGGTGAATGATGCCCCAGATATGTTGAAACTTTCTGAAGAAGGATTGAATGCACACAAAGTGAAAAATTTTGATGAGCTGTCGGAAATGCATATGGATTTCTCCGCATTTGCATCAAAAATGCTATTACTAAAGATGAAACTTGTTTCTGAAGAAAAAGAAGAAAGTGAAAGATTACCCATGAAAAAGCGTAATGAATAAAGAAGGTAAGAAAATGTCAGTGTCTCCTTTTTCTAGAATAGTTTTATCATTGATTGAATTATGAGAAATGTGGAGAAAATTGCTTATCAGTATCAGTAAACATTCGATATAAATTATATTGTACATTCAATTCAAATTATATGTTTATTATTATATTATTACAGACTGGAGCTGGAAGACAAAAGAAAAATTTTTAATACCAGAAACTCTGAAAGTTTTGATGTAATACTTACTGTAACTATTTTGGAAAATAAAAACCAGCTCATTATAAGTATTTTTCTTTTTTCTCTCTTCCACTTCTTAAGGAAATGATTGGTGTGTTATATGTAGCTATAGGGGATTGTAAATTAATCCAAAAGGTGGGGAATCAGTATTTTAAATATATCGTCGATAGTTCAATGAAGAGAAAAAGATGCTGTAGGAACAGTTTACACTTCACTTTATTTTAGTAATAAAGAGAAAGAGAGCATTTAATGTGCTCCGCTGAGCTTAAGTGGTAGAGTACAAGTTAAATAGGAAATAGAGGGCGCCACCAGTAGCTGTAATGTATTTAAGTATTGATGACATTAATAATCAACATTTACTTCATAATTTAAAATAACAATTATTTTGATAATCAGTAGATTCTGTTTAAAAGAAATTCCACGATTAACTATTTGCTTCTGTTTTGAATGTGCTCAATGCTTTTAAGTTAGCTTTGTTTAAAACTCTTTTACATGAACAATGTTGTAATACTCAATTGTTCCATGAACATTTTATAATTTTTGTAAAAAGAAGAGTATTGGAAATTATGTGAATTTAAAACTTCTGAAATAGTTTTTAAAAAGCTAAAAAGTAATTCTGTTGGAAAGAAATTATCTACTTGCATAGGCAATATATTCCTTCTAATGATGCATAGATGACACTAGAATTTTATTTATAAATAACAAAAGTAATATGCTTTATTTCACTTCTGCTAAAGTTGTGTGAATGATATTTTCTCATTTTAGAATTTCCCAATATTTTTCTATGCACTTGTGAATGATTTGAAACAAAAGAGTAATAAAAGGTAATAAAATATGAGGTTAAGTAATTGAATGTATTCTAAATGTGAATAATATAAGATTGCTTTCTCTTAATGGTAAATACAACATTTAAGACACAACTCGCAAGTTAAGTGAGGATTGTTCTAATATTAATATAAATTTGATTGTACAGCTTTCCTAAAATTTTAAAGAATATTTAAAATTTAGAAGTCAAAGATGTATTATGAAAGAAACACTTCATATTTTAAAAAATGGAGAAATATTTGTTGCATCTTCAAAAAAAAAAAAAAAAAAAATAGATTAATCAGTATAGAAGGAAGTTAAGAAAAAAGAGACCACAAATTACATTATAAAACTGAACAGTTTTTTTCAGGTACTCGCCAGTTACTTTTCAAAGGTTTTTGAAAGAAAAAAGAAATCTTTCATGTTTGTCCTTTATTTGTTTATTCATTTGAAGTCTAATAATTTACCTCCTAAAGTTTCAAAAGAAACGTTTCATAAAATAAATCCTCTTATTTTTTTTATTGTGAAACTAAAAAAGGTTTATAAAAAACCAATTTTATATCATAAGAAACCTCTAAGAAAAAACAAGATTACGTAAAATGTGCAGTTTATCCTAATTTCCTCACTCATTGAAAAAAAAATTATTCCTGAAAAGTAAATTTTTGCTGAAATATATATATATATATATGTAATCTTGCAGTACCTACTCTCCAGTAATATTTTTCTCTGTTATTTCATGTTTATAAAAAAGATGAAATAGCAGAAAAATTTCATATTTATATATTTCTAACTTTTTTGCACTAACTAATGAGAATTTTTGACAATTTTGGATTTATATTGCAATCTTTTGTACATAACATATAGAAACACTTGCATAAAGCATATTACCTGCAATAAAAATATAAACGCAGGAAAGCTAAGTTTATGCAACCTCACTACAATGCAAAAAAAAAGGAAAGGATATCAAATTTTGTGTTACTTAACAGCTTTAACTTTCATGAGGTGCTTTATAACTATTTATTTTAAAAACCTTTTCATCCCAGATCAACAATAAAAAACTTTAGTAATACATGCTATTCATTTGCTTATAATGAATTCATATGCACTCTTTTTTTCTCCACCACTAAATTTGTATGGTAAGTAAAACAACCTGCAATTCAGCTTCTAGAAACAATAATAAATAAAGATAGATACTATTACAAACTTCATAAGCTAACGATACAATTTAAAATTTTATTTTCAATATTCAGCAGCAAGTAATTCGAAAATTATGACATACTTGAACTGCTATAAAAACTAATGGAAGCCTTGCATCAAGAAAAAGTCAAATTTTATTTCTTTCCTGTGATACGCGGATCACAGATTCTTCCTGTCCGTTTAAATGTTGATATCGGATTCTTCCCGTCCAAATCCCTTTTTCCCCTATAGAAAAATCCCCACTCTCTTAGGATTTTCCTGTCTTTAGACTAACGAAAAATATATGTTCTTAAATGTTAGGTCCTATAAGGTTCTTTCGCTTAAGAGTTCTCAAGAAATGTCGCCAAGGTCACCCTTACATATCCAGCCTTTCTTCCAGTATATTTTCATCTTGTCTACGAAACTTTTATTTCCGCCCCAATAGTTGTTCTTCAGAAAAGGCAACTCATTCCCAAATTTTTACGCAGCAATACATTATAAAATAATTTGAAATCCAAGTGTTTATTGTTGAATTATATAGAAGCGATATCAGATATTCGGTATCAAAATGGGGGCGCAGAAAATTTGCTGAAATTCCTTAAAGATGAATTTCGGGTAGGAAACACTTGATGCATTTCTAGTTTCATCAAAATACTTATAAAAATACTCTTTTTTTTTTCCCCTATGTCAGAATGCCCCTTATTAATCTTTACTTAATAAGGCTACAACTTGGAAATATTCCATTATGAAAAACGTGAGGATTACTGAAATTAATCCAATGATGGTTATAAGTATCATTATGTTATTCGATTATGTAAATTAATAGTTGAACTCTTGGAATAATTTTTATAAAATTGCAGGTGAAGATATACATGAAATTGACGCGTTAAAATTTGGGCTTAGGAAACATCATAGATGACCTAATGTTGATAGTTTCTAAGATTTGTTCAAGTGGAGAACTTTGTTAAAGAGGATATACTTAGTTCCAGTAGTTAGAAAAAGTAAAGGGATATTGAAATAATTTTTAAAGAAACATGTTCGTAAAGAATCCATTCTCTTTGTTGGAGAGCGTACAATAAATCAGGCGTGGCCAACCCGTGGACCGCCTGGATTCAACGTGCGGTCCGCGGAGCTGGGTCATCTGAATGAAAATTTAAATTCTTACTGTACATTAAAGTATACAAGAACATTCCACCATGAGTCATTCGTATATCATATCCCATTACTAAAAGAATATCTCAGTATATTAACTCGACTATCGTCAAAATTATTCGTTTATATTCTTGTTCAGAAACAAAGTTGAGTTTATTTTAAAATGCTTGTGGGCCATCGTGAGTGAGTGATACACAATGTATACCAAACCAGCAAGCCCATTGAAGAGGGTAGGTGTTCATTACTAGACGTGGGGAGGGTCAGTGTTGTCAATAGCCTTCTTCGTTAGAGGCTTTCCTTCTTTATGTAAGTGCGGTAATCATGGCTTCGATGAATCCTAGTGATATTTTCTTTCCTATCGGATTTACACTCTTTGGAAAGTATGGGAGACGCGGCGCCGGGATACCCTAGAGATTCTTTTCCCTTTTCGTTCCTCCTTCTTGTCAAATATTTTTTCTTTCTATGTTTCTTATGTCTGGATCACATAAACGCATAGTTTGGCGCAGCATGGCCAGCGTGAGATTAAGAAGTAAAAATAATATAAAGTGCAATCATTTATGTATAAAAGTTGTGTAATGTCATACTTTGTTTTCAGGCAATCAAAGATATACATATGAACGATATTAGTTATCTATTCTGATTATTAATTTATATCACTAGATTTATATAGTGATATTCGAACTCTAAATTAATAGATTTAAATCTATTACGACATAATTAGTACATTCGATTTAGTTATCCAAAAACTCCAGCAATCCGCTCTCCTTCGAGAATAAGAACTGTTTTTCTTTTCGACCTTAAGTTTCATTCGGATCTCACCTCCACTTTTGATAAAAAAAAAAAAAAAAAACTTCCGCGTATTTTGTTTAGATATTTAATTCGTATACTATTATTGGAATACATATTTTAAAAAAGAGAAAATCAGTTTCAAAGAATAAATTTCTATCAAAGATTTAATCTCGATTATTCATCTCTTCCCATGTATGAAAGGTTTTTCACTTCTACAGAAAGGACGGGAGTATTACTGCTATTTTATAAATAAAGTTTCTGTACCTAAGAATGAAATGTATGCAATAATTCTATACCTGAATACGATAATAATTTTACAATGACATAATTGTTATTAGTATAATAAATAAGAATTGGAATTCTAAAGAATAAATTTATTTTAATAGATTTAAAAGGGTAAAAAAAATAAAGTTTTTATAGATTTAAATTTTTACATATTATATAGATTTAGGTTTATGGATTTTATAGATTTAAAAGTAAGATAAAGATATAAAATAATTTTCATGTGTGTTATCAAATTTTAATTCCGATTATTAATAATTATAATCCATATACTGTTGATATTTATCAACCTTTAATTAAAAAAAATTACGTTACTAGTATACATTATTAATTTACTTGCAGATCCTTTTTTTATCATGGCTCCCAGACTTCAAAGAAAAAATTCAGAATTTTCAGATAATATTTGTCGTTTGAAGACCTTTCTTCAATAACAAAATTTTTTCCTTAAATTTCTATCAATTTTTGGTCATATTTCGACTCTGTTAAGAAATGTTTCAGTTATTTTAAGAATTTTTGAACTTATAAAATGTATCTCATGAACCTCGAATATAAAAATTAAATTTAATTCGGCTATTATCTAATCAATCGATGTTTCACACATCTGTTGCTCTATGCCAGGGGTCGGGAGACTTTCGAAAGAGAAGAGCCAAGTTATCAAGGAAAAAAACAGCATAATGAAGGTATCGAATTATATGTATACGAAGTGTTCACTCAAAGGTGTGGGCATGGTTTCGATAGCTCTCAATTATTAAATTAATATTTTTATTATTAATTTAATGTTTTTAATTATGAATGAATATTTTTATTTGTTAAGTTTTTGCTTTAATTATCAAATTATAATGATTTAACAATTAAATTAATTTTTTTAATTACCAAATTAATATTTTCATTTTATAAATAAATATTTTAATTCATTAAATTAATATTTTTACGTTATTGAAATAAAGTTTAACACCAAATCACATCGCTTTAAAAACTAAGAACTAACAAGCATATTTAATTTCAGTGGCTTAAGGCAAGAAACGACCAATGTCAAAATATCATAAAGTTAGAAATTAGACTTTTAACCTTCGCGAAGTCATTTCAGTGCCAATAATACCGAAAATACTTTATTTTGGGACTTCGTGTTTTCGCTACTAATTAAAATGACATTGATTGCTCTTGCATATAAAAGGTACGAATTTTATTAGTCGAATACGAAATTTATCTCATTTTCACATAAAATCTGATGTTGTTCTTGCTTATAAATGTTATGAACTTTATTAGCCGAACGCATAACTGTTATCATTTTCATATAAAATTAACTCTCGTTGTTCTTGCATTAAGCCACACATTTTTTAAGTACCACTCATTTAGATTTCCAGGTCAAGATGTGGCGTACGCTTATGTGTGTATGTTTAGGTTTGTATGGATTTTTAGGGCAAAAAAAATTTATAACGGCAACATTTTTTAGTTCAAAATTTAGTTGGAACAGTGACCTTGCAACACTTTTGAAAGTTTCGTTATATTTGGCAAATAGCTAGTTGTTTTCAATTTTAGGCGTGTTTGTTCGTATGAATATGTAGAGCCAAAGAATGCGAGAATATCAAGTACTAACTTTTTTTTATCTTGTCATATGTTTGAGGCAAACTGTTCCATGTATTAAATATTATTGGTTCTATTATAGGCATTTGTTTCTTACCTGTCCACTTGAGCTGAGAAATTAAATTGAATTTCTCTATTTCAAGCTCTTTCAAGTGTATGGTCAAATCTGTGAATTTGTTTCTCTACAGTTCTTCACTTTTTAAATCTATTAACTGCATCTGAAGTGAAGAAACACCTATGTAAAACGGTGCCAAGTTGAGTTCTTTGATTTTCATTTTGAGAGGACGTACAATGAAATATAGTGTAGCTTTATTTGCTACGAATTCTTGAAAACGTTCACCAAAACAGATCATTTTTCCTATTACCGTGCTAAAACAATCCCTATTAAAACAAACGGTTATATTCGTCGCAATACTGTTTTAAATGTTTGAAATGAAGTAATTCGCTTTTTTCTAAATCTTTGGCAAAAACTTGCTGCTTATTTTCAAAGCACTCCATCTCTTCCTAAAAGTACATGTGACATTTCCTTTTCCTTGTAATAAACTTTGAAAACATTAAGATGTAATGTATTGTTGGCTATGAAATAGAATTTTATTTTTATAACCATTCGTTTTCTTTCAATTCCTGATGTGGTACGCATTTATCGCTTAGGTACAATTTAATTTCTTTTATATTAAGCAAAGCGCTTCAGAACATTTCATTTAGAAAAGCCAGCAAATCTTATAGAGCATAAGTAAATCTACACATTATCACCTTCAATATACGCCCCTCCTCAAACCCTACAGTACTCCTTGAGAATCTTCCATTATTCGAAACAGTGCTAAAAGTCATCTGTCAGATCCAAAAGGACAAGTGTCTCTTTCTCTTTCACAGTTTCGACGGACTAAAATCTTGTTCCTTTTATAATGCAGATTCCTCCTTAGAAAACAGATAGAAGTCGCATGGTGCCAGATCCGGTGAATAAGTCGAATTTCTAACACTGGAATACTGTACTTGGCTGGAAACCTCTTGACAGACAATGCGGAATGACTTGTCCTTCCATAATTCGGGTCGTTTTTTATTAAAACGTTTTTCTGAATTTCACTTAGTGTGAGTGTGTGTGTCATCAAATTTTCGATCGTTAATTTAACCAACTTCCCATTAAGTTAGAGCTCTGGTACTTTGGGATTATTTCTTATTCGCCTAACAATGCAATATTTAGACATTTGCGACGAGTTTTAACTAATATATTTAAATTATTTTTCTTAGATACGTAATTTGTGTAGTAACCGGGTGCCATCTATGGGAGATATATTGAATTTTGCAGAGAGAGTGATCTTAAAGACGAGAGAGATATGAGGTTTTTTACAAAGTTTTAACTAATATTGAAATAATTTTTTTAATAAACTTTGCCACCATATAAAAACGTTGGTCTTTATCTTGAATTATTCATTATTCTTTCATGGAGCTCAGTAAGAACATAAAACTAGTAATTTTGATTAACAGTTTGACCTTCAGAAACTCAGTGAAGGTACACACCCATGAATATTGAAAAAATCAATCACCATTGCTCTGAATTTTGATTTGCTCATTCGAGCTCTTTTGGCTCTCCGAGAAGACGGACTATTCCAGTGCATTTCAGAAAAAAAAAGAAGTAGAAAATCAGGATTCGTTACACGTCATTGTCCTTTCCAATGAGTTTGGGTAATTTTCAATGGCATTCAAAGTGTCAAGACAAACATTTCTGTGAGCTTCCTGTTATTCGAGCGTGAGAATTTTACGCACCATTTTGGCGCATACTTTTTCCATGTTAAACGTGTTATGTAAAATTTGCCGCAAGGATTCTTTGTCGATTCTTGTCATGTTTCCAGCGAAACACACACACACACACACAAAAAAAAAAAAACTCTAATGCGAACGAAGGCTACCGTTGTACGGATTTGTTTACAGATGCGAGAGGCACTGCATTCGAAGGAGAAGGTTTCACGTTGAGCAACTGTCGGTCGCTGGCGTTTGGTGCATGCGTACTTCTTCTGTAGCAGCGCCTGTCTCGTTATTTAACAGCCACACCTCGTATATCGTCCAAACAGTGATACTTGAGTGGTGTCACTAATCACATAACTCACCAATTGAAATTGATATTGTGGAAGCCAACTTAATATTTTCGACTTGCTGCTCTGTTATATTCGAGGATATTTTGGCAGTCTAGTTTTGGTCTGTTTTAGCAGATAAAGTTTCTTTTTCCGTGAATGCGGCTTTTTTTTTTTTTTTTTTAAATTAAAGTCGTTAAATAGTTCTTTAAATGCTTTCATGAAGCAGTTTTTGCTGTAATCACACTCTATGAACCATTTTCCTTTTCGTGCGATTACGGTCATTCTTGAGACCACAAAGTTCTCAAGAATGACCGTATTTGAACTATGTGCCAATCGTTTAACATGGAGCTCGTCTTCTGATTTTGATATTGAAGCTCTCTGTAACAGCTTTCTTTCTTTACATCACCTGGCGTGTCACCTGCTCGCGAATGTACTATGTTTTGTAGAGAAATGTCTATCTAACTTTGATATCTTATTATTTGCAAACTTTTCATGACAAATCGGAAGACTATTTTAATTTTTAAAAAATGCGAATGCCTCAATCCAATCTTTCTTTCGAAATATATTTTGAGGGTGCCAGTCTATCATCAGGAGGCTCAAAAATAATTGACTTAAGCCGATCAAATGTTTAAATGTTTATGCAAAGACAAGTAATTTTCTTTCAATAGATAATTGAAGTGGAAAAAGGTAACAAACACGAATCAATTACTTTCTTCTGTTACAGTTTCAAATTTGTATAAAGATGTTCATAGAAATAAAATGGTTAAAGATTTATAAAAAGTATAATACTAATAAGAAATAAAGTAATTCGGTGATTTTTGTTATAGAGTATGATAGAACACAGTGATCTTTTTTAAACAACAGGTAGTTAAGGGCTATCTATGGTGTTTCAGTGATATTAACGACTAATTCCTTCATTTTAATTATTGCCTCCTCTCAAAGTAGTTTATATATACGTTCAGTTATTTCTAATAGTTATTTATTCACAAGATATTTACAGGAGGAAATATAAATACACTTCCTTGAAGCTAGTTATAGATTTTCTTTAAATTAAGTTTATTTGTAATACAATTTTTCACCCATATATATGATTACCTCTGATTCCTAAAGCTTCAAGATTGTTGATTTAGTTTAGTTTATTTTTTAGTAACATCGCACTAGAAGTAACACGAGGGCTATTGACGAAGGACCTCGTAATTTTGAACCTCGGTCAAGTGACGAGGACGACACCAAGCTGGCACCCCCAAATAACTGTATGATTTCGTGCATAATTCTTCCTTTTAACACGAAACAAAAATGAGTCTCCGCGAATTTTGAGCTAAACGAATTCTGCACTATTTCTTTCTAATGTAGAATTTATCGAAGTGTGGAAGTTTGGTGATAAATGTTTAAAATATAAATAAATGCCTGTACAATAATTTAATGTTTTAAGGTTAAACATCAAAAATGGAGAAAATCTCGTCCAACACAGTATAAAATAAGAGATTTTTTTAGTGTATAAGACCCCTCACTAGAAATTTTCTATTTGCGTGTGTATGTTTAATCAGATTTTCCAGCAGGAAATTGAAATTTATTATATATACTTTAATTTTAGTTATTATACTTTAAAACTTATAATCACTTATTAATACTTTATTACTTACTAGTACTTTATCACATATTGATTGAAATACTTTTAATGAAAATTACTTACATAAATATAATACTCCCAATTAATAATTTATGTAAGAATGTTCTTCAATTTTTGGAATCTATGACTTCCTTTTTATCATAATTCTTTGTTTCGTTTGATAAGCATAATAACAAGAATATATATATTTTGTATAGTTACGAACATATATTTTTCAGAGAACTTTTAAGAGATTCCAAATATTATGTAAGACAATGCAACATAGATAACTAAAAACCTTTTACAGATTTTTTTTCTGCATGTCATTTTCATTAAAATAGTTTACTCAATATTTTGTTAGATATGATTTTTCATTCACAATTGTTTTTAAAAAAAATATTTAAGGAAATCTAATAATTAACTGTATGTGATAAAACTAATATTGATTTATATTAGTGTACAGTACAAATGTATATCTGCTTTATAATGATAATTTGAAATAAAATATTTTGTACATTAATAATAATAGTGAAATAATAATAGGAAAATTGTATGCAAGAAGTAATAACTTAATTGAAACTTTGTTCTTTTTATCCATGAAATAGTTAAAAGAAATTATTTTAAAAATTAGATCCAATCATCTTCAGAATTCTTACGAAAATGAGCAATATATATTCATCTAATTTTATACACCTTTTTATTTACAAACTAGTAAGCGAATTTTCTCTCCCCCCCCCCCTCGAATAGATAAAAAAAAAAAAAAAAAAAAAAAAAAAAAAAAAAGAAACGGAATGCTACACTAGTTATGTGCATATTATGTGAGATATGACATAATGATTTTTAGAATAGTGTTTTATTATTCTTAGTAGCAAAATAATTCTTTTTCGAAAAACTCGTAAGCAAAATGTTTTTTTCATTATTATTATTTTTATTATTATTATTATTATTATTATTTTATTTTATTTATTTATTTATTTTTTTGAAAAAAATCTCTTAGTTATTTTTAGGATAAAAAGAGAGCCATCATTTACTAAATTATTAATAATTTTTCTGTGCTTGAGCTCATACCGGATTAAAAGTGGAGTCTAAGTTATAACTGGTCATAAGCTATTATAAATTTTACTGGTCATTTATTTTTTAATAACTGATCATTTTATTTTAAGACTTCACTCATGCGAAAAATGGGTTCTCCAGTTAGTAAAGATCTGAAAATTCACATTCCGCGAACTAAAATGATCATAAAAATATTTTCAATCATTGGATATAAAAAATAAAACCTGGGAACCTTATGCTCCTTCAAATGCATGCATATACTTGAAATTTTTTTAATTCCTTTACTTGCAAGTCAGCATTAGAAATTTGAAAAGTCAACATTGCACATTTGAGAATAGAGGAAAAAGAAAAACATGCAACTCCTCCTATATGCATAAGGATACATGAAATTCCCTCGTGTCTCATTGATGAAAGGGGATTTATGACTCGTTCCGTGGATTTCGTACCAGAAATGTAGTTTTCTCAGAATTCGAAGCGTGTTTGAGAAACTATTTACAACCACGTCGTTCTTTAGCAAGCTGGAAATTGCATTTCGAAATTACTACAAAAACGTTTTCTAAATTAAGCTATCCTCTATTTTTATTCTATCTTGTTAAAATTACTTATGAGCTTTTTATTTGTATTATTTTCTTGATTTGCTTTAATTCCAACTTCATAATTATACAACAAAGGGGGAAAATTGTTATATAAATCTGTTTGTGCATCTTGCTTTTTGTGCATTTAACTTATCGAGAGCATAATTTTTTTAACAGTCCAAAATAAAAATTCCTTATTTCTATCAACTTTCAATTAACTGTATATACCAATGTAAAATATAATTTATAAAATTATTAATATATTTACAGGAAAATATTTATACTTTTATTTTACGGTACGTCCAAAATGGTGCACCTATTGAGAGATTTTTGCAATTTATTAATATCAATGGATGTAATGCAGAGTATCTGACGGATGTTTCACTTTTGGAAAATAACATTTCCCTCAGGGATTGTAGAAGTGAGTCATATGACAATGCCTCGAATATGCCTGGGAATTATTCAGGATTGCAAGCCCGACTTCAAGAAAAAAATAAATACGCTATATACGTACCACGTGCATTCTTTGAATTTAATTGGCGTTCAAGCAGTAGAATGTAACTATAATGTTACAGTTTACTTTGAATTTGTCCAAAATCTTTATCATTTTTTACAACGTTTTTCTGAATTTCACTTGGTGTGTGTGTGTCATCAAATTTTCGATCGTTAATTTAACCAACTTCCCATCAAGCTAGAGCTCTGAAATTTCGGGAACCGTTCTTACTTGCCTAACAATGCAATATTTAGATATTTGCGACCAGTTTTGACTAATATTTCAATAATTTTCTTTAATAAATTTTGCCACCATATAAAAACGTTGGTTTTTATCTCGAATTATTCTCATTGTCAATCCATCGTTGGAATATACTAACATTAAATTTGAGCAGTGATAGAAAAGAAAATGTACAGAAAAGCCTATCAAAAACACGTTGGTCAGCCCGCACGGTTGCAATTAAAGCCTTAAGCACCGGATATTCAATAATTGTCATGAGCCTGGATTGCTTAATTAATGATAATAAGTCAATAATAAGTCAAGTCAAAAAGTCAAAAAAGAGATAATAAGTCATAAAAGAGACCAAGAGACTTTCCAAAAGGGACTTTTTTGACTATTATGAGTCAAAAGCCAAGGAAGTATCCTTTATAAATGAGTATCAAAGTGTTCACAATGTGTAAGACAACGCAGTGTTAGGGTAATTTTCCTAGGAGGAAATAGAGACACCGACACAACGTTTAAAAACAGCCACAGCCAGAAATTTAAAATAGAATCCTTTTTACCAATAATCGACTGTCTAATTTACAATATACAAACGAGCAGTACACTGCGAAAAACGGGTATGCAAAATCGAGTAGAAAGTGCTCACTTTTGAATACTTCACATACTCAAAATGGCTCCGATCCCAACGTATTCAAATTTGAGATTCGCACATACTCATTTTTAGTAACAAGCACATACTCAGAATGGCAACTTCACGTACTCACTTTTGAATACGTCACATACTCAAAATAGTTCCTATCCCAACATACTCATATTTGAGTCTCGCACATACTCATTTTTGTACGTACTCAAAATGGAAACTTCACATACTCATTTTTGAATATAATTTTGGATCAATTATGAGTGTAGAATAGAAAAATGAGTGTCATGTATTTATTTGTGAATCTGTTACTGCATCAAATATGAGAATCAAACAATCCAGTGAGTATGTTTTGAATTTATTTTCCGATACTGTGTGTTGTATCGAAAATGAATTTTAAACAGAAAAATATATATCAATTGAAATTTTCAGGGAAATAAATAAGCGCTCCTTTATTTGCAAGTATCATTTTCTTCATCTTATATATTATTTTACACTGTATGAAGTTTTTGTTACAAAACTTCCGATTCAAAATTCGGTTGAATCGAAGTTGGAGGGGGCCGTGCGAACTTTAACTTTCTTTTGGCGATAAATCGCTAATGTGGTTACCATGCAGGTTTGTTTATGGTAACCCTATAAAATCTGTAAAAGGGGATTCGACGCCATCTTCTCTCGCTTCTCATTTGAAATACCCGCCTAGGTGTCATTCTGGTACTTCATTTGCCTTCCAGGCACGACGCCATCTTTTTTTCTCTCTTTCGGTGAGTGAGTGACTGTGAGGTTTTATGGCGCAAGAGCCAATCTCTCTCTTTCGGAAGCTCCGAGTTTGAAACTCCCGCTTTGGCGCCATCTCAAAAAAATCGCCAAGGGGATCCATCAAAGTTCGATTTTACCTGGAATGGATTTTACCTAAAAAAAAATGTAGCAAAATGGCTCAAAATTTTAATAACACTGCTTTTTGAATACTGTAATGTTATTCTATAAAATATAAGCTTCATACACAAATATTTACATGCATGAAAATAATTTTAATGCAAATTAAAGTAAGAAGTCACTAAGCTACGATTACGATGCAATATGAATACAGACAAAAAAACACCTGCAAAGCACAAATAACTACTCACAGAAAATCATTTTCAAATCATAAATCAGAAATCATAAATCAGAAATCATGATCAATAATATTTCAACAACATTTTTATATCTTAAATAAAAGAATCTTTCTGTAGTGGTGAGTGAGTCACTGGGAAAAAAATGTAAACAAACACAGACGCGAAAATGAGTATGCGTACTTACTCATTTTAATATTCCTGTATTCTACCGCGTGTAGCGTGGTAAATGCGAAATATAGTTCGAAATATTAAAGCAAACCATATTTGTTTTTGAAACCCACTTTGTAAAATACGTAGTCAGTATATAAAAGGAACTCTTATAGTCCTTATATCTGTAATAATTTTTTGAGAATGCTGATTTCCCATTTTTTTTTTGGTTTTGAATACTTGTTATGTTCACATTCGATAAAGGTATACGCTCAAATCTGATACAAACATACTCATTTCAAAATGAGTACGTCTAGGTATTCATTTTTGAGTATTTCTTTTTTCTCCGTGTAAAAAATATGAAAAGCTTTTTGAAACGCTTGTATTTTTTGTAAATATTTTTAATTTGGATGAGACAGAAATTAAAATAGCTTGAGAGTAAATATCGAAATTTTACGATAAAGACATTAATGGAGAGGAACTGAACTTGGAATGTCAACATTTCAAGTAATATATGATCATTGATGCGAAAAGCTGAAGGAAAAGCTGAAGAAAAAGCAAAGAGAAGAAATAGAAAAAAGAAAGATTAATAAAAGATACAATTCTACAAATGCAGATGAAG
>BMAW01103525.1:0-16051 GCA_019974015.1 Nephila pilipes
GCATAAAATAAAATTATTCTGTATAAATGTATTTTAATTAAAATTACTAATTTCTTACATTTGGTTCATACAGAATAGTTCGATGTTTGAAAGTAGAATATCTATCATATTTTTACATCCTTGTGGTGTGAAAGAGAATATCTGATGCCACTCATGCATGTTGAGTGGCGCGTATAGTGATTTTTCTTCCTTCCCAAGGGGTTTACTGTCCTTCTTAAACACGGGTGACGTGCCTTGGGATACGCTAGCAATCCTTCTCTATTTTAAGCCCTTTTTCTTGTAAACCAGGTTTTTTTTATCTTTTTACAATAGGTTTTTAAACGTCTAGACCATGTCCACATCTTGCTCTTGCGTCATTAAAATACTATCATTCTCTCGACCATATTTTTAAGAAGCAGCCTGTTAAATAGATTGATTAAAGAGTTATGTCTTTAGCTCATACCTCTGATTTCATTATCAGTTATCCTATATTTTGATTTTATTTTTCATTGTTCTTAGGTTATTTGATCTATTAATGGGACAGTGTATTTACGCTAGCATAATCAGTGCCTGTGAATTATCTTTTCCTCCACCCTTTAAAATATTTTTATTCTTATTTTGTTATTCGTTTTTGAGTTTCTCTGTCTCTAAAGACTAAATACTTTTAAAAATTGGAGGAAAAGTATAATTCCACAGAAGATAGATTATTTTTGCTCTTTCAAATGCACTTCATTGCATTCAAATAGATCAAATAATAAAGATGTGAAAATTAAAGCCTGTACTCATAGGGATTAACATTACGCTCCCATGGAATCAAATGGCGGCTAGACGGGAGCCTTAACGTCGTACTTGGGTGCGAGGACCATTGGAGACAAATCTCATAATTTTGAGGGACGAGGAAAACATCTTAGCTGACACCTCCCTCTCCAAACTACCACACTAGTGGAAGGATTTGGAACCTCGTCCAGCTTTAACGCGTATCAGTCACACAAATGAAGGTCTCAAGCGGTACTATTCGAAACCACGACTTAATGGAAATAAAACTGATCACGAGTTTGCGACTCTGACCACTAGACTACTGCGGACACAGCAAGCAGTTAAGATCTTATATTCTGAATCAATTGGTATTAAATTTAATGAATGAGTCAAAATGATGACAAAGTGAAAACATTATAAATTAAATGCCCAACATTACTTACGGAAATTCTTTACATGTTGCTACATTTAATTTGATCTATTTTGAAAGGTTTGTACTTGAGACTGGAGTAAGGTTTAGCTGCAGAGGGCCTTAGGTATCTGTGTCGAAACCAAACGACTCTCAAAATCCTTCTCTCGTATCGGTATAAGAAAAATGGTATCAATTTTTTTTGTCTCTTACAGTTCCTAAATGTGGCGTATATTTGAAAATCATAAATTATTTGTATTTTGAAAAACTTTTCATTCGACGCAAGAAGAAATATATTTTAAACAGCCACAAATTTAAATAATCTATACCTACAATATTCTAAGGAAAAATTGTAACTTTTGTATGCGACAAATTTCTCACAAAAATGTATTCAAATTATAAAGGGCTTAAAGACATTTTAATTGGTATGTTTATTTTTTTTTCTGTAGCATCAAATATATTTCCATAACATCTGATTAATATGTAGTGAAATTTAAATTCTCTCATTTTAAGCCAATCCTACACGCACATTCAAAAATATTTGCAAATATTTTTTAGTTTCAAATAAAAGAGGATGTAATCTTACTTAACTTCTTTCTAAAATTTTCAGTTCATTTCTTTATATATAGAGAGTATATATAAGCATATAGTTATATATACATATATAGTATAGAGAAAGATAGATAGATAGATAGATATTTCATTCACCATATTCATTCATCTATCTATTCATTCATTCATCTATCTATCTATCTTATCTATTCCATCTACTATCTATATCTATTCATTCATCTAGACTATATCTATCTATCATATTCATCTATCTATTCATCTATCATATCTATCTATCTATATTCATTCATTCTATCTATCTATCTATCTATCTATCTATCTATCTATCTATCTATCTATCTATCTATATATATATATATATATATATATTCGTAATTCTGAGTCTCGGTCAAGTGATGAGTGAGACACTTGAACTGTCCCTCTAAGCATCCACTCCGTGCCTCAGGCAGGATTTGGAACCTCGAACAGATTCAAGGGGTATCAGCCCCACTACATTAGAGGTATTGGGGCTCGAACCCACGACACAATGGAAACAAAGCCAGTCTCGAGTTCGTGACCAATGTTGTGGAAAATGGCAGCGTAATATAAGACATTTTGTCATAATGCGTATTATGCATATATTAAAATTAAGACCAAATGAAAATTGGACTTTACATAAAAGTTGCAACACGTGTGTTGAACTGCTGAAGAAAATAATTCAAAGGTAAAATATTACTATCCTGTAGGATATTTTTCAGCATTTTTATTTTCATTTTTTTTTAAAATTTTTATTCTGTAATGTGAGCCAATAAGACATTAGAATTTTTTTTTTTTTTGAAAATTGTTTGTAATAAAAGGTTATAATGGTAAGAACTAAAGAATAAATTGTGACTCAATAACTTCTTCAGCTGTAAAATATGTTGCATGGCTCTGTTTTACCTGAACTTATAATCTCAATAATATTAAATGAATTATAGAATTCTGGAATCGAGTAAGCTGCAGCAACTTATTTCTTGCGTATAGAGTTTCTGAAATGACTAATTAAGTCCAAACATATATAGGAGAATAACTGAATTAATAATTTCTAAAGGAAGGGTTAAATTTTCAAAATAATTCAAAATGAAGAAGATGCTTGCTCCTGTTACAAAAATTCTTATGCACAGAAGTCAAGAAGCAGAATTTACTAAAAAAAAAATTTCCCACAAAATTTTTTTTTTTTTTTTTTTTTTTACAAAGATATTCCTTACAAAGTATTTTTCTTCCGTGCAACAAATGATTATAAAAACAATGACGATTGAATTGCTTTTAGGCCGGAATTCTTTATTTTTAGATAACTTAAGTATTTCATTTTAGCAAGAGCACTAATAATTATTTTTTTTATTAAACTAATTAATAATTTCTAAGCGTGAGAGGAAAAAGAAATAGGAAGATTAATAATAAACTTCGATTTTATTTAATAATAAATAATAGAAATTATAAATATATTCGAAGATACAAATGAATTATTTCGCTTTCTAAGAATTAGGTCTAACTCCACATTTCCCGTACTCTTTGTTAAATCCGCGTCGGTAACATTGATTTCCCAATATTTTCGTTTTTGGAAAGGCAATTCACAATTCTTCCGTTCGCAACAGCAGTATCTCCTATTGATAGCATCGATATCTCCCATTTCAAACTTTAATTTATTCTCATAATTGTCTATTTAAGTAGCATTGTATATTTATTTTTAAAAATGCAGTTCACTTCATTTCTTAGCATATTCGAATAATAAGCTTTGAAAAATATACTAGTGCGTAGAAACAGTGGACATAGTAAAATGATTAGAACAAAATAAAATCGTAACAAATGAGTCAATCAAAATCAGAGCAAGTTTCTCAATTTAAATAAAAGAACCGTTGAAGCATATATAGTGGTAAGTAATGTATGTAAGGGATTTTTTTTATTCCAATTACTGTTAATTTGAAAGAAAATTGCAATGAAAAATTTATTATTTTATATATTTTATTGAAAACTTTTTAATTAGTTTCGAGGTAAAAGGTTTTTATACAGATTTTATCAATATTTTAACTACAGCATATTTTATTAGAAGTACCTAAGGCTTCCCTCTAACGACCATTTTGATTTCGTGAAAGTAATGTTAATACTATGGAATTTCTACTACTATCCTCAAATCCCTACAATTTTATCTACTTGAATGAAGAAAAGAGCATCCAAAAATAACGAAGGCTTTTGCGGCATTGCATTTTTACCCCCATTTTAATTATTCGTTCGTGGGTCTTCCCGTCTCTCAAAATATTAAAAAAAAAAAAAAAAAAAAAAAAATCTAAGATATTTTAAAAAGTCTGGGGAAAATGTCATTCCGCAGAAAGCTTGTTGTTTTTTTTCTCTTTCTGTGTTAAAAATCCCAATATTAGCAAAAATTGTGAGCGTAAGTTATATGTATTGAAATCATAACATTAGCAATATTTTTATGCTTAGGTTATAAACAATGAAATCATAGAAATAGTAATATTTCTATTCGTAAGTTATAAGTACTGAAATCGTAATATTTAGAAACGTATGATGAAGTACAATAAACCGTACTCAGATGTAATTTAAGTCTAACTAAAATATCCGACATTGAAAGCAAAGTTAAATCTTTTTGTAGTAGCTTTTCATTGACTAATATAAGAAAACATTTATGTAATATAATGTAACATAATCTATATTCAGCTCTTCCACGGTCGTAATGTTAGATAAGCATGTCTGTTCAGAAGGGGAGAAAATATATAGAAGGAAAAGAAATACAAAGTAATGGTATTTTTATTCCTAAATATCAAAATTGTTTTGTTTCAAAACAATTCGTGGCCACGGTAGTCTAGTAATCTAGGTCGCGGACTCGTGGTCGGCGGTTTTCACCAACTTGATGCCACTAAACACCCGCCTTGTAACCGGGACTGATGCACATTAAATCTGTCGAGGCTCAAAGTCCTCCCGTTGGATAGTGTGGAAGTTAGGAAAGGAGATACTTGAGTTCAGATATCGGCCTCGTCACTTGACCGAGGTTCAAAGTTAAGAGGTTCTCGTGAGTCCGTGTATTACAACTAATGCGAAGGTAATGAAACGAATAATTTTCTTTCGGATGCAATTTTTACATTAAAATAGTAAAGGTTTGAGGACGGTAATAGAAATTCCATAATAGTTATATTATTTTTACGAAATCACGATGATCGGTAGACAAAAACCATCTATAAAACGCTTACGTGATGATGAAATATTATTTTTGCATTCATCTACACAAGTTTTATCCAAGTCATACAAGTAAGTCAGAGGTTAAAAATGGAATTTTACAGTCAGTTGCACACTTTACAGTTTTTATATCATACACCCTATTTGAAATACTGCTGGAACTTGATTACTCGCATATAATTTATTACTGTAGGACTGATTTCATAATTCTATTACTGTAGGAGGATCAATAAAAATAAAACTAATTATCATTTGAAGATTTTTTATAAGGAATAATATGAAAATCTTTATGATTATTACTACTCTGTGTACTATCCAATTAAGTCTATTTCCACATTTTTTTAATGATTACAGAAAACATAAGCAACAAATACCGATTTCTTTATAAGGAACGTAAAATTATTTCTAAATATTTTAGTTATTTCTAGGTACTTCTTTGTTGTGTCACTACCAAGAAAACTGCGTTACGTTTTACTTAGCCACCTTAAGAGGCTATTGTTTTCCATACCCTATAAATGTCGTACCTGACCACTTTTCCAAACTTTATCTTGTTTTTGCGTATATTCTTAATGTCTGCTTTCACGAGTAACGAACTTAATTTTCAAAAATACTTCGTAAATTTGTCAAAGGATTTTTATTGATTAAACCAACAAACAACACACACACACTACACACACACACACACACACACACACACACACTATTATATATATATATATATATATATATATATTATATATATATATATATATATATATATATATATATATCACCTGCCTTTACCATTAATGAACTCAATTTTCAATAAATATGTAGTAATAAATTTGCCCCAATTTTTTAATTGGGTTGACGTAAAAGGAATATAAGAATTAAGTATTTTATTTACTTATGGATTTACGTATTATCTTGCATTATCTTAAATCGTATGCTTACTGAAATCAATATATGGCTGAAAATAAATAACATTGTATAGAATTTTAAGCTGTGAGGCAGCCTTCTTATTTATTTATTAATTTATTTTGCCATAAGAGTTTAAACTACGTCTTTTTAGTTTGGCTTCCTTCTTGGAATGTCTTGGGGTCAAATAATTTTAATATTGATTTGCTATTATTAACCATCTAAGGGGCAATTGATCCAAAAAGTCAACTTTGTGTTTGTTTCAATATGTATTCATCTCCCTCTAAAGAAATTTTACTTTCTCTTTACCATAGTTACACAACAAACTCCGATGAAGTTTTTCGTCAGGAAGTGTAAATTGAGAACCTCGATCAAAGATCCAACCACATTTTATCTAAACATTCTTTTCGTAGTGTTTAATTCTTAGACATGAGTTAAAATTTATAAAAAAAAAAAAAAAAAACTAACGCAATAGAGAGAAGTATTGTGATGGAAGGAATATATTATTGCCATATTGTGCAGAGAATTTTGTAAAAGAATATCGTAATACAGAGAATTATCGTTATAGAGAATAGAAACGTTACAGCGAGATTATACTATATATATATATATATATATATATTCATTTTTCAGTGTATGTACCAAGGAGTGTAAATTTTAGCAGGAAATTAAGTTCAGGATGAATGTTTTTCGCATTATTCAATTTATATGAAATATAATATACACGTAATGATTTAACTTACTTCATATTAATTTCTCACAATAATAATTTATTTTCCTAATTTTTCCCATCCTCTCATTTAAAAGTAGAGTTCATTCTTATTTCCTGATACCATTCCTTTTTAACTTTAATTAATGCAATCACGCGTTCTTAAGAATTTGTAGAAAAGCAGATTCTACGCTTTCAGACCTAAAGGGATGATCCCAACCAGGCTTTAGGTCTGAACTTAAATTCCCTCGAAATGCTTCCATTCATCCCGCATGTTCTATGACGTTTATTGTGAAAATCCCTGCTAAATAACCAAAAACACAGCGAAACGCCCTCTCTTGCTTTTACATTCTTGATCTTACACTCCTCTGTGATGATCATCTGTGATATTTATGGTATTTCGCTTCGGCCTTGATGGCCGAAGTCCGACTAAAGTTTGATAGAACAAATAAGAAAAACTCTTAGCACTTTCGTAATGAGAAATCCACTGCACAACTTTTCTTTTTTATGCAGTTCTTCAGATGTCTTTTCTCTCTCCTTCGTCTTCTAAATGCTCTGAAATATTAATAATTTGCATATCTTAACCTCTTCTTCCTTTCATGTGATTTTGACGTTGATCATATCATTCTTTCCATGTGTTGCAATTTTAATGGTCAGCGGTGTAGTTTTGATTACATAGGAACACAAAACAGAGAGAAAAACATTTAATTTTATAGTTTTGTAAAACTTCTTAAAGTACCGTTGTATGAATATTACTCATTAATATATTGCATATCAACATTGCTCGAATGTCAAAATGTGGTATGTAAAATATTTAAAAGAAATCTTCAAAACTGCTTATCTGTCTCTATAGAAATTTATAAAGATTTGCAAAGCAAGGCCAAACAATCACTAATGATATATTTTTAAATTTACCCCGGATTTGCAGTGGAATTTATTGATGAAACATGCTCAGATCTTGAAATAAGAGCAGTAAACGTTCTCGAACAATTGTAATAATTTTAGATAATCTATATTTAAACATATTTGTTTTCATTTTATTTTACATTATGCCTAAATTAATTTTGAGTTATTTGCAATATACTAGTTTTTATACATTAAATTATCTTGGTTTTATATTAAGTATAATTTATTATAAATTTATGTGCAGGTTAAAATTTTTATCTGTTTTACATGTATGTTAATACACATACACACACACACCTATATATATATATATATATATATATATATATATGGGGGTTGTGTGTGATTGCCGTATATTTGGTATTCGGGCGTATAAAACGCACTTTTAATACAAAAAAATAAAATAGAAATATATACGGGATGCGCGTTATACGACTAATATAAAAACGATAGATTAAAAATAAGAATAATATAAGCATAAAAATGCAAATTTCTACTTTTATCTACATACTGTTTATTTAAAAGAAATGACATACCATACGAATTAAAAAATTTGCATTATCGGGATGATATGAAAAGTTTATCATATTCTTCTTACGTTACATCTTTAAGCACATCACCAATTTCTATTTCATCTTCATCATCATTGTTATCCTAATCCATAAATAAATAATCATCTTCCTTTCCATCTAGATTACCAGATATACTTTACTTTTTCAATGAATTTGAAATGTACATTCTCTCCGCGCTTTATTTATCCATTCGCACATTATTTCTAGACTGTCCTTCTTTTGTAAATGTTTTTTCTCCTTCGAACATCCACTGTCGTTACAAACTTCCTTTGAATGGTTTGTCAATACACACACCTGAAGGCTGAACTAATGGTGTTAATCCTCTTAGAATACCTCTTTCATCAATTTCTTCTTATCCGTTAAAAGGGATCTGAACATTTCCTAAACTAAAAGACTTTTGGAATTCTTTTAAGTCACCAGAACGTCTTTGTCAAATATTTTTTTATCCACCATTTTATCCCGTTTTTGTCCTTTCATTCCCTCATGAAAGCAACATTTAGAAAATGACATTTAGGTATCGTCTTTCTTTAAAAAAAATAACTATGGGTTTTAGTTTTGTTCCGTCCACTAAGTAGGAAAGTATTCCTGGGAAGTTACTGTTTTTATGTGATCACTTTTCGTCCCTTTAACATGATTTATTCTTCTTTCTATAATTTCAAACATTACTGGAAGTTTCACATATATTTTCAGTGTGTGACAGTGAATAATGTTTTGGTTTCCTAAATCATAAAAACCTCTGGAAACTTATGAATTTGTTATCTAAATCTTTTGAAAGTACTTGGAAAAATTATGATTTTCTCGAACTAAATAATTCTGCGCTACAAATCGATTACACCAACTCAATGTTGCTTTAAAAGATTTCTCTCTCATTTTCATTCATTTTTGCCTAGTTTAAATTTAATAAACGTACGCTGTTTCTTGATATAATTAATCCATTCTGGCGATTTTATAGGACCCAGTTCCGAACACTTTCTTCTAGGATAAACCATTTCATCACCCCTTTACGCAAAACACATTTATTCTTGGACTTTTTAATCATTGTGATTTCAATTTTTTCCACTATCATCAACATCAAACTACCTTGCTGTAGCACTATTTCCTTTTCTTTTCTTTTTTTTTTCAAATTGAACGGTTTTGCATTTGAAGCCTGCACTGTGTTTGTTTCGCTTCGCAGGACCCGTATTTACTATTAAAGGAATACTTTATTAAATAAAGCAAATGTAAATAACTAAAGCTTTTCATTAATTCAAAATCATGGATTCAAATGACAGGAGTATAAGAAAACATAACTTCCGATTCCACGAATTCATTCGAGTTGATAGCGAAAAAAAAATTGATAGCCCTTGAAAATTCCAACAACATAAAAATTACTGTCGTATTTATGTCTGTCTCTCTCTTCACTATTTCTAGCAAATTTAACTATCAAACTTTCCAAAAGAAGCCTTCCTCTCCCTAATCTCAACGTGGCCGCAGTAGCCTAGTGGTTACGATCGCGGACTCGCGACCAGCATTATTTTCGTCAAACCAGGGGCTCGAGCCCTGATTTCCACCATGTAGCAGGCCTGATTCACGTAGGATTCCCCCTCCATCCCATTCGCAGGGAGTGGAAGATTGGAGAGGGAATGCGCAGTTCACATATCGTCCTCATCACTTGACTGAAATCACAAGGTCCGTTGTTACCAGCCCTAGTGTTGCTTCTAAGTGCGATGTCGAGAAGAACTCACCCCAATTCCACCCTACTTTCAATAACGATATCACTTTGCCTATTCTTTTAAACTGTGTTGAATGGACGCAGAGTGTTCATTTCTGCTACAAGCCAAGCCTCCGAGCAGAGGAAATGAGACATTTACTGAAATGAACAGGAGATCAGAACGAAAAACAAAAACAGCATGAACTGAACTTTCAAACTCATTGGTCGCGTATAACTTTATGCGTAATATAACTAACTGCATTCGAATTTGTAAACCAGTAATATCTGTAAAAAATTTTTATTCCATTATATCATTCTGTAGAAAATAATCTGGATGTCCTTCTTTCAAGTAGTTACTGTCTAGAATTTCTGGAGTAATTCGAATTCCCCTTTATAATTTGAAGCGAAACGGCAGATTAACTCATCCTGCCTTTCGGATTCGAAAGCGAGCTAAGCGTTTTATCTTGTTTATTTTCATATATATTATAGATTATTATATATATTTTTTGGCATCATTGCCAGGATGAATTAAAATTGTATTCGAATTGTTAGAGGCATGTTGAAAACGAAATTAAGAATAATTAGATATTGATTTGTATTTGTGATTTGATACAAATTGAAATACGATGGCCGATAAGAAAGTAAACACGTCTAAGAGAAACAATTACAAGGACATCCGCTACTAAATTTGTTACAAAAATAGATGTGCCCAGTAAATCAGAAAGGGATGAAAACCAAATTGATTTGTTCTTAGAACAGCTTAACGATAAATTCGAAGCTCTTAAATTGATTGATAATGAGTTAGAAAATGTTTTAAGCATCGACGAGCTAGAAAAGGAAATGAAATCATTCGAAGAATATCGCGAAAAAATAATGGCTTGTAAATTTAAAGTTAACGAATATTTACAGAGATCGACAGTGATTCAAAGGGAAGATATTTCATTTGCAGAAAGATGTGCTAATGTTGATGAAAAGATTCATAATCATGAAACTCGAAGTGTTAAATTACCGAAAAATTACCATTCCTAAATTTTAAGGTGATATCAGCCAATGGCTCACTTTCTGGACCCATTAGAAACAGCGATACACAATAACGGACTCATAGATGTTGTAGATAAATTTAATTATCTGAAGGCTCACTAAGGTGGAACAGCTTCAAATACGATTGAAGGTTTCTGTATTTCTACAGAAAGTTATGTTAATTTATTGAAAGATCGTTTTGCTCGTAAAGATATTCTTTTGAATAATCTTATGCATTTACTACCTCTTAAGAGTTCTAATGACACTAAGAGTTTTTCGAAAAATTTTTGATCGTTGTCAAACAGAAATAAGAAGCTTAGAATCACTTGGAATTTAGATAGAAACATTTAGCAGTTTAATGTGTCCGCTATTATTAGAGTTACTTCCACGTGATTTAATATTTAATTTTAGTAAATTATTTGATTCAGGAGATTATACAATAGAAGATTTATTAGATTGCTTACGAAAACAGTCGAATGCTTTGGAAAAGGCTAATTAAAACTCACGTCAAAACGATAATCCCTTCTCCCCCCACGAAGTGACGGTCTCGGAAACGGCAAGAGAAGAAATGTCTGCTATAGGAAGGAGGGTTGTAACTGGCCAGCGGGAAAAAACAAAATAACGTAAACACAGCTGCTGATCTTTTTAGTTCGGAAATAAAAAAGGAAAAAAAGTGTTCGACATGCTTATTTTGTTTTAAGCATTCTGATTCGAATGAATGTGACTGTGCTAAGGGTTTATTGTATGAAGAAAGGAAAAATATTTTATTAAAAAAGGGCTACTGTTTTCGATGTTTAAAATTAGGTCATCTATCTAAAAATTGTAAAGTTTCCGTTACTTGTTCAATTTGCGTAAAAGACATTTATCCTTAATGTGTTTTTTCAATATTAATTTGGTAGAAAATAAGAGAAAAATTAATGATGTAAGAGAAAATGAAGTTTTAACTAATAGGTCATGTTCGGACGAAGTTCATTTTCAAACTTTAATTATTGGAGTAAATCCTTCAAATAGTCAATCAACTAGACAGCGCGTGTTGGGCTTTAGTCTCAACCAATTGCGTGTCAGAACATTCCGTGCACATCATCACTGTATATCATTCCTTCTTGGTTTTACTTTTCATTCCAGTGATTTCTATGGATGACAGTTGTATTCTCGAAAAAACTATATCCATTCCACGTCACACCTTCCCTCAAAATCCCATAACATTTTCTTTTAATAAACGATTTAACCTTCAATAGTATTTACAGTTTAACTTTGTTTGCGACAATTTTGTTTGAAATTTGTTTCCTTTGCTAAAAATGAGAAGAAACACGAATTCCAAATAATTATTCAGTGTAACGCTACAAAATATTTTGTAGACATTAAAGAAATAGACATCATATTTATTGAAATTTTCTAACAATTCTTTTTCAATTAAAATAATGCTTCAGGTATTAGACAAAACAAAATATTTTTAATTGAAAAGAGATCAAATTATTCGTAAGGTATAGCGATTGACAACTAGAACAAATAAACACTCAGTTATATCGAAACATATATTTTAAGATAAACATTACTTCGTTCATGGCTTAAAAATTAATACCAATAAAGATATTAAAACTCCTATTCAATAAAAATTTCGAGGCAATCTAAAAGAAAAGGTAACCGGAATGGAGAACTGACTTTGTGTAAAAATGATTTTTTCATGTATTAGCATTCTTAGGGAAGAAATCAATTTCAACAAGTTTAAAGTAAGAAGCGACGCCTTTTGATTATTTAAGAAATTGGATGAGCACACGACTATCATCGCGTCTTAATAACGTCTTTATTCGATTGCAGGGCATTTAGATGAGATAATGAAAACTGTTGCTTCGGGAATTCAGAAAATTAAATTTTCTTCTGAAACGATGACTAATTTGAGAAAATAAGAAAGAAGTGACTTTTTAAAATCGAAAATCGTAATCTCATTGGTTCACTATTGTATCCGATCCATTTAGAAGGAGATAATGGATTTTTTTCCGAACTCATTATTTCGTCCTCTATTTTTATTCACCGAAATAATTTAATTTATTACAGATCTTGAGAGAGAAAAAAAGGCATTCTAAATCTGATAAATGATAAATTCTACAACAGAAGAGAATAAGAGTTTCACAGAAATATAACCTTTAAGGTGTAAATTTAATTTAAATTGAATGAAAAATATATTCGCTTTTCAAGAACATTATACATATTATTAAGGCAATGTCTAGTGGCTGGAAAGAAAATAATGTAAAATTTTCCATGTAAAACGAGAAGAAAAATATAATTGGATAAAAGATATATTTCATGATATCTGGTAAATATATATTCTAAAAAAAATTGGATTTTACTAGAATAAAAATCTCACAACGCGACTTTTGCTTGATTTAAAATAACCGTTACATACTAAATTATATTACTTTCTTATAAATAATTTATAATACATATAGTTTTTATGGTTCATAAATATAATTAATGATACATATAATATTTATGATACATGTAATATTTGATACATATATAAGTAATTTATAATACATTATAATTTATTTTCATATAAATTATTATTTATGATTTATTTACATAAGTTTATTACATATAAATCAGTATTGTAACTTCTTTTTAATATTACTTTTATAAAGTACTATATATGATTTCTTTAAATGAGGATTCAGAATTACTACAAAGATATTTGTAAACAAATAAGAAAATGAAGCACAATTATGAAATAGAAAATGTAAAGTAATTAAAAGTGAGATACATCTTGTAAGAACATTTAGCCAGAAAAGAAGTCAGCTTTGATGAATCATAACCTCTTTCTTTCCTGAATTAAAATACGTATGACATCGACAACATAAAAAAGAGAGAAAATAAGTGTGCAAAAAAAGATCTGCAACCTGATTTACACAATTATCATTTTATACTAAAGAATGGAATAACTATAATTTACCTATTGAAGCTTGTAAAAAATATTCATTTTATATTAATGAAGATTTGAAATATCTGAATTTTAAGACAAAAATAGAGTACGAAGATTTGACTTCTAAAAAGTTATATTAAGAAATTTCAAGATGAGATCATGATTTGTTACATTTATAAGGTACTAGAAGACTGTGTTATTATTTGCAAGAAATGATTTTATGTTATTCTGACTTCTGAGTAGTTGCTTAATAATAATGCTTTTATTAATATTACTAATAGTTATATAGAAAAATCTCCTGCAGAATTAAAGTTCTATACAATTAAAAAAAAACTTGAATATAGTTAACCATACATTGAAGTAGTTAAATTTCCTAGTATATTCTTAACACCTAAATTTCAAAAAGTTCTAACTAAAATCTCTAACTGTGATTAATGGCTACAATACTTTTATTACTGTCTCAGGAAAAATTTTACGAAAGTTTTTATAAAATCTATAAATGTTTTAGTAAAACTATTGATATTAAATTAATTATGTATTAATTAATTATAATAATTATAAAGTAATTTACTCTACTCTCAGTTATGATTTTGAAAGTTTGTGTTTAATTCTGTAAATTTATATGACTTAATTAATATTATCTTGGTTAATTATAAAGAATTAAAAGTTAATACAGATATATCACATGTGAAAAAAAATTAAATATCTTATTATTCATTTTGTTTTAAAAGAAAATTACATTAGTTTATTGAGAAAAATTGTAAAAACATACTAAAAAGATACGTTAAAGGGTTCCTACTAGTAATAGTCTTCCTGATATATATATTTCATTTCATTGAACGTAATTTAATACACAATAATATTTACAAGTTTTTTAGATATATTGATGATCCTAAAGTTTTTGAAATTAATTTAAGCATAAATGCTGTACCAGACTAATTTTTTATGCATTATATTTAAATCTGATTAAAACTAATGCAAATTCGCATAAAACAGACTTTTAAGGTGTTAATTTAAAATAGTTAATAATAGAATTATTAGTGATATGTATGGCAAGTGAGGTAATTATTGTTTCTATATGAATAAGATGCTATTTTTTTTAGTAAATTTAGTTTAAATATATATAAAATGTTATTATATAACTATTTACTTAGAAGTATCAAATTAAATAAGAAACCTCTTAATTTTCAAAATAACTTAAATAGTCTCCATATTGCTTGTGCAAAGATTGATTATCCTATTAACTTTTGAAAAGCAATTTAAAATATAAAAAATTGTAAAATTAGACTATTTCTTTAAAATTATTTTATTTTAATTTTTAATTATTTTTTACTTAAATTTGTTAATCCCCCCTCCTTTTTGAATAATTTTTTTTTTTAAATTTTTAAATAGATTAATATTTTTTCTCTAAATTCTTTTTTTTTTTTTTAATTTATTGTATTTGTCTTTTCTTCTGTTTTTGTACTTATGTATGTTTACATTTTAGCTCTCATTTTACATTTTTATTGATTGCTTTTTACAAAACTTCTTTTAGTATGGTTATAAAAATATTTTTATTTAATTTTATTATTTTGCATCAGATGGTGACACAATTTTACAGTATGACTTTTTTCCTTTTTCTTAAAAGTCTTTTAATTTTAAAATATTGCTTGTTTTTAAACTTCAAAAATATTACATTTTTATTTTTCACGATAAGAAAACTTATTAAATGTTATTGTATAGTTATAAATCTTTAAATCCATCAATCGATAATGTAATTTTGGCGCTTACGATTTTCTTGATGGAAGAAGCATATCGTTGTGCTGTAGGGAAGATAAAAAAATATCACTCTGCTTGAGTTTCTTGGAATTTTGGGGTAAAAGTTGTGTTGCACTTTTTAAGTTAAAATTATTTATTTATAAATATGTAAGATTATTTTTATGGATTATATAAGTATATTTAAGTCCAAATGAATCTGTTTACTTTCTTTCTATTTTCCCCTGATTGAATCGTTGTTTTTAAATTATATTTCTGCTTAAATTTTGGGGGTTTATACCATTTTGTTTTAACATAATGTACTAAAATGTGGTGGTTTAATCCATCATACTGGCTTAAAAACACATTTTTGTATTTCAAAAGTGTAGAACAGAATTAATTACATATTATATCCATTATTTGTTCTTACTTTTACCCCTCTTATTTTGGTACCATTTTAAGGTTGTTTTAATTTTAAATTATTTTTAACTTTCGATTAAAGATTTTTGGCTGTATTGAAATAAAGTTTTGATTTATTTAATTGATTTATTGGATTATTTTCGTAAGAAATTTTTCAATTATGATAGTACTTTTAATTTGATTTTTGGTTATTTTTTTTAAAATTTGATTTACATTTTAATTTGTAGAATTTATGATACATTTATATACTAACTTATATACA
>BMAW01103533.1:0-10505 GCA_019974015.1 Nephila pilipes
CCAGTTACGTATTGCTACCAAAGACCACACCTGGAGCCTCTATCATATTGATAAATCTCGAGTTGTGATTCTCTTCCTACAAAAATCTTCAATAAGAAGGAGTAATTAATACACTTTAAAGTGTTGATGTACTTAGTAAATTTATGTCTATTATAAGACTAATTTTTAAATAATGGAAGTTATTTTAGAAAATGAATTTTTCCTCATGTGATTTGGACAAGAACACCAAAATTGCATTGTTTTTAGTCATGTGAAAATGTTTTTATTTTAAATGCTATTAAATACATATGTTAAAATTTCATTTTAGTTCAACATGGAACGCCATGGTTATCTTATTCTAATCTGGATGAAACATATGAATATTCACGAATTGTTTTCTACTATCCTAAATTGTATGCAAAACGTTTGAATGACTATGTCTAGATCTCAGACAAACAAAAGATATGTTACATCAAAATTCCAGAATAACGGGAAGAAATTTGACTTGATACGAAAAGATGAAGAATATAGATTTGGCATATGTTGTCTGGCAACGATGACTCAACAAGAAATTACTCTTACGGGTGAAAACGTCTCAGTCTAAAATTGAACACATTTGTCTCTAAGCCTAACTAGTTTTCTGTTTGAAGATAATTCTCAAATTTTGTTTCTAAACATAGTTTCTTCCAGATTTGAATGATATGAAATTACAAACTTGTTGAAAATACTAATTTTGAGAAGAAAAAGTATATGATGTGGGATTTGAATATTCTTCTAAATATAGTTGTTTTGAATGTTTTCTCAAATCATTATAACTCTAAGTTTTGTGTTTTTCTCTTAAATAATGAAATAAAACATTTCAAAATGTTTGACTTTTCTTCTAATTTTGATATTTTTCCTATTTATGTTGTAAATTAAAACTAAAATGGTTGCTGATATACTTGTTGTTTCTAGATTCTAATTAAACAACATCCACCTCATGGGTGGAAGCTACCAACACGAAATATTCCAAGAGAGACAGTCTACAAAACTGTCGCTGGGGTCAATAACATAGTGCTCAAGTCTGAATGTCGCTGATGGGGAATAATCAGACTACGTGAGACGTAACAAAAGGTTTAATCTCCACATGGTTGCAGAAACTATTTTAGTTTCAGACCCTCACTGTGCTCGCGTGGGGTTGGAACTGCATAAAGACCCAAATTGAATTTTCAACAAGAAATTGTCTTACTATAAATACGAGCAGCTTTAAACTTTTACGCAAAAATGCTACTACTCATATCAACGCAGGATTATTCCTTCAGGCCCTTTTTCGATTTAAAGAAACCGAGATGAATAAGTTGCATTTGTCTGTCTCCTCAAAACTGTTTGAGATCCTTGAAATTTTCAAACGCGAAGTACGACTTTGGGAACAAATGCTCGAGATGGTATTAGAATAGCTTGCCATATATTTTAATATTTCGAACTTGAAACAAATCCCGAGTCGATGTCGGAAATAATTTCTTTGCTCATCTGTTTTTAATATTCCGAACTTGTGAACAAATGCCTGAGTCGGTGTTGGAATAATTTTCTTATTTATCTGCTTTAATATTTTCGAACTTGTTAACAAATACCCAAGTCGGTGTTGGAATAATTTTCTTCTTTATCTGCTCTTAATATTTTCCGAACTTGGAAACAAACGTCGATGTCGAAATACTTTCTTGCTCATCTGTTTTTAATATTCCGAACTTAGGAACAAATGCCTGAGTCGATGTCGGAAATATTTTTAGCTATTCTTGAAAACAAATGCTCGAGATGGTATTAGAATAATTACTTATTTATCTGCTCTTAATATTTTCCAACTTGGGGACAAATACCCGAGTCGGTGTTGGAATAATTTATCTGCTCTGAATATTTTCCGAACTTGGGAACAAACGCCCGAGTCGATGTTTGAAATAATTTCTGTTGACTGTTTTAAATATTCCGACCAGAACAAATGCCCGAGGTGTCGGAAATATTTTTACTATTCTTATAAACAAATGCTCGAGATGGTATTAGAATAATTTCTTATTTATCTGCTTTTAATATTTCCGAACTTGGGAACAAATGCCCGAGTCGATGTCGGAAATAATTTTCTTAATTATCTGCTCTTAATATTTTCGAACTTGGGAACAAATACCCGAGTCGGTGTTGGATTTTCCTTACTATCTGCTCTGAATATTTTCCGAACTTCTGGGAACAAAACGCCCAGAGTCGGGATAAAATACTTCTTGCCCATCCGTTTTTAATATTCCGAACTTAGGAACAAAATGCCCGAGTCGATGTCGGAAATACTTTCATTATCTGCTTTGTTATTTTCGAACTTGTTTAACAAATACCACCCAAGTCGGTGCTGGAATAATTTTCTTGATCGTTTTAATATTTCTCCGAACTGAACAAACGCCTGAGTCGATGTCGGAAATAATTTTACCTTTAATATTCAAACTCTGTGAACAAACGCCTTGAGTCGGTGTCGGAATAATTTTCTTATTTATCTGTTTCTTTAATATTTTCGAACCTGAAACAAAGGAGTCGGTGTCGTGGAATAATTTTATTTATCTGTTTTTAATATTTTCGAACCTAGAAACAAATACCCGAGTCGGTGTTGAACACTTTTCTCATTTATCTGCTCTAACATTTTCCTGAACTTTGGGAACAAACACCTGAGTCGATGTCGGAAATAATTTCTGCTCATCTGTTTTTAATATTCCAACGAACAAATGTCTGGAGTTAGTGTCGGAATAATTTTCTTTATTTGTCTGCTCTTCATTGTCTGAACTTGGGAATAAATGTCCGAGTTGGTATCGAAGAAAATACTGAATTGGCATTTTAGAGCATATTTCAATTCACAGGTTCCACTTTCGATAAGCCTGTGGGTGCTCATCAATATCATACGTTCATTTAAAATTTCATCTGAATTGTGATGAGCATCTTACAGGCTATATGATCTAACATTTGAACTTTGCTCAAGTCGTCACTTAAACGAAGTAACATTACAAAGTAAGAGCCAGAATCTAACAACCCAAATAGCGGAGCCAGAAACTAACACATTTCACACTGAGGGGGTGCCACAAGTGAGCCAAAACTAACAACCCAAATAGCGCCAGAAATCCAACACATTTCACTGAGGGGCACGCAAGAGCCAGGAAACTAACACGCGTTTTCACTGAGGGGGCAACAAGGAGCCAGAAACTAACAAACCCAAAGAATGAGCCAGAAACTAACACGCGTTTCACCGAGGGGGTACGCAACTGAGCCAGAAACTAACAACCCAAAAAGCGTAGAGCCAGAAACTACAAACTTTTTCTAAGTGAGGTGAGGCCACAACTGAGCCAGAAAACTAACATATCTCAAAATGAGCCAGAAACTACATGTATACTACTTTCAAAGCTGAATAACATTTGCCAAAAATAAGTATTGCATTATAAAATGTAAATAATTCAAACATCATGTTTCAATTGTAACTTATGGGCCAATAAAACCATGTAAAATGAAAGACGGGTTGAAATGTCTCAAACAGTTCTGGAATTCCAGATGAAGAATAAATTTCAGACCAATCAGAAAATCAAATTTGAATACTAGCAATAACCTTTACCAAAAATTAGAAAATCAAATATGTTGAAATTTAAGGTGTTAAAATCAATGCTTCATTCGATACAGGCTCCGAATTATCAATGATAAGTTATGAAAATTATATAAGTATTGGATACCCAAAACTATCATTTAACAATGTATCTTTCGCTGGAATCAATCAGGAATGTATTTCTCCGTTGGGATTCTTTTATTCTGACATTAAATTTGATAAATGCTGTATAGCAACAGAAATTTATGTGATTCGAAAATTATGTTGTGACATTATTATTGGCCTTGATGTAATTAACAAATTAAATATTACTATAAATGAAAATGGAACCGAAATTGCAGGGAAAAGAAATACTTTTCATGCCAGTTATGCAACAATTAATTTCAATCGTGTTCCTACCCACAAAACCTCTCCTAATAATATAAAACACATTACGTCGGTATTCCGACTGGCGCCTTGTGTTGGTTCCGAGGCGAACGCAAATAATGAGGTCAACGTACAGCCTGTTGTAACTATAAACCCAAACGCAGTCCATACGAGCGGTAAAACAGCAGATGTTGAAGAAATCGAATATTTTTTTAATCTAGCGAAGGCAATAAATTTGTATGAAGTGGATTTGAGCCACATCAGCGATCAGTATATAAAACACAACCTCAAACAAGTGTTAGATACTTATACACAGCGGAAAAGAAAAACCACTGACGTTATGATGAAAATAGTTCTGACAGATGAATCACCTATTCACTCAAAACCTAGACGATTAGCGGCAAACGAAAAAACATTTGTAGATTCGCAAATACAGAATTGGTTAGATGCAGGAATCATTAAAGAAAGTGTAAATAGTCCGTTTTCTTCTCCCATAGTTTTAGTGAAAAAAAAGAATGGCGATTACAGACTATGTATCGATTACAGACGTTTAAATAGAAAAATCATTAAAGACTCTTTTCCTATAGCTTTGATCGATGATATTCTTGATAAATTGACAGATTCGAACGTATTTATTACTCTTGATCTCGAAAATGCTTTTTTTCATTGTGATGTACATCCCGATAGTACTAAATACACTGCATTTGTGACACATAATTCTGTTTACGAATTCTTAAAAGTACCTTTCGGTCTTTCCACGAGTCCTAGTGTATTTCAACGATATATTTATGCAGTTTTTAAAGATTTAATAAAGGATAATACCTTAATCATGTATATGGACGACCTGCTCATATCGGGAAAAGACGAAGAGGAAGTTTTACATAAATTAAAACGTGTGCTTAAAGTGGCATCAGAATTCGGCCTTAAATTTAACTTTAAGAAATGTCAATTCCTCAAACGTGAAATTGATTTCCTAGGGCATCATATTAAAAATGGTAAATTATACCCTTCCCCTATCAAAACCAAAGCAGTTGTCAACTTTCCAGAACCTCAATGCACCAAAAATGTTCAGAGTTTCTTGGGTCTTTGTGGCTATTTTCGGAAATTCATACCACACTTTTCATCAATAGCAAGACCTCTTAGTGATCTCCTAAAAAACAGTCTTTCAAATTTGAAAAACGAGAGCGCAATTGTTTCAATCACTTAAAAGCACTTTTATGCCGCGAACCAGTATTAACAATTTATAATCCAAACAGTGAAACCGAAATACTTACAGACGCTAGTGCAGACGGGCTAGCCGCTGTTTTATTACAAAAGTCTGCCATAGACTCTAAATTACATCCTGTTTGCTACATGAGCCGTAAAATTAACGACACCGAAAGACGTTACTCCAGTTACGAGTTGGAAGTTATGGCAGTGATAGAAGCGGTAAAAAAAATTCCGCGTCTACATTTTAGGGAAACATTTTAAAATTGTTACAGATTGCAATGCCTTTAAAATGACAATGACGAAAAAAAAATTCAGCTAAGATAGCTACATGGGCACTACTACTCCAGGATTACGATTGCGAAGTTGTACATAGATCCGGTAACCAGATGCAACATGTTGACGCATTGAGCCGACATTCAGTCCTCTTTACAACTAGGGCACAAACTACTCTCACAAACCGAATAGCTACAGCGCAGAATAATGACGATCACATAAAATCCATTAAGTTAATGGTACGAAATGGTGAAACCTACGATTTTTTACTGAAGGAAGATATTTTGTATAAGTATGAACAAGGACGAGATTTGTTTGTCTTACCTCAACTTTTGGAAGTAGATATCATTCGAGATGTTCACCAACAGGGGCATTTTGCTACAGCAAAAACAGAGGAAATTCTGAAACGTAACTTTTATATTCCCCACTTAAGAGGAAAATTTGATAGTATTATTGCAAATTGCATCGATTGTATTTTAATAAACAAAAAAAGTGGAAAAAAAGAGGGACTACTGAACCCTATTCCGAAAGATAATAAGCCTCTCAATACTTATCATATCGATTTTGTTGGACCCCTACCTTCCACCAACAAAAATTACAACCATATTTTCACGATTGTAGATGCTTTCACAAAATTCACTTGGTTTTATCCAGTGAAATCCACATCCACAAAAGACGCTATAGCTAAATTGATGCTACAACAAAGTGTTTTTGGTAATCCTTCCCGAATCATTACTGATCGCGGATCTGCATTCACCTCAATGGAATTTTCTGACTGTTGTGCAACAGAAGGTACAGATCATTTTACAATCGCTACTGGAATTCCTCGAGGCAATGGCCAGATCGAACGGATACATGGAACTTTACTCCCTGCGTTAGCTAAGCTGTCACTAGATGACCCGACAAAGTGGTATACATACGTAGCAGATGTACAACGTATCATCAACAGTACTACCTCACGAAGTACAAAATATACACCTTTTGCACAGATGGTTGGCATTAAGATGAAGAAAGAGAAAATTCTAAAATTCAAGAGCTGTTGGAAGAAAAATACTTAAACTTCATGATAGAAGATAGACAAAAAATGCGCGATGACGCGAAAAATAGCATATTGAAGATCCAACAGGAAAATGAAAAGCAGTTTAATAAAAAGCGTAAGACCGCGCGTACTTATGCCATCAATGACCTTGTCGCGTTCCGACGAACTCAGTTTACTCCAGGAATGAAACTGCAACCTAAGTTTCTTGGACCCTATAAAGTCATATCGACCAATCGGCGCGATCGCTATGGAGTTGAACGAGTCGGCATTCACGAAGGGCGCTCAAGAGTGCAACTGCAGCCGATCATATGAAACCGTGGTCCACCCTAAGATATTTTTTTTTGTGTTTGTGTATTTGTTTCGTTTTTTCTCACTCGTTTTTTCTTTTAATTGCAATTATCCTGATGTATATGTTTCTGATGTCGATCAAGCGCATTGCGTGGGCGCAATGGTCAGAATGACCGAGACTGTGGGATCTAAGACCTGCTGATCTACCATCCCGGAAGACAGCCATAATGCTCCCAGAGCGCCGCCTAGCACTTCGAGAGAGTTTCAGAGTAGTGAGATGAGACGTAGACGGAGAAGGAGCGATACGCTGAACAAGACGGTTCAGGAAATAGCGCCAGACGTTAAATCTGTGATTACGCGAGTTTAATCAATTTGTTTTGTGTTTTTATGTTCTGTCCAACGTCATCAAATAAACTGTGTGTGTGTAATAAGTAGTCGTTACTTATATATATATATATATATATAATATATATGTATGTGTGTGTGTGTGTAAAATCTATAACACACTTCGAGGATTTCACTAATCTGTTTAACTGTGGTTTTACAAATATTTCATAATATGTT
Organism: Nephila pilipes; assembly: GCA_019974015.1. NCBI lineage: Eukaryota > Metazoa > Arthropoda > Arachnida > Araneae > Nephilidae > Nephila > Nephila pilipes. The sequence goes on from BMAW01103533.1 coordinate 7,317, forward strand.
TTAAGAATGTAACTTTGAATCATTAAATATAACTTCCTGAATCCCTTATTTCTGTTTATTTCTTTTATATAGTGTTCAGTCCATGGTGAAACAAAAATATGCCCCTTATTCAATCAGCACGAGATGAGTGTGTGTGTATGTCCGAGGGGTAAAAGACACTGTGTCCATTATTGAATTTTTTAAAAACAGCTGTTTAAAAACTTTTTTTGTGTTTCTTTATTAATTGCTTGTTTTTTAAAGAAACGAAAATAGAACGATGGCAAAAGATACAGTTATTGTTTTGCAACAGAAAAATTAAAACATAAGTGCGAATGAAATGCTTATTGAGATTAGAGACATCAGAAAAATTGAAAAGTGAAAAATTCTTCAGGAGTTCTGTACATTTTAGTTGTACAACAGGCAAACGCGTAGAAAGAGATTTTTTTTTCATTATATATTGTAATGAAGTGTAGTTATTCGAAATTAAAGCTGATAAAAGTATTTCACATTTTTCAAAATTTGGTCTTTCCTCTTTCTTCTTTTTATTTCGTAAATTTTCTATATCATTTCATAATTTTACAGTTAATATTTTTATTATATTGTAAATTTTGTTACACAGTTCTGATTAGTTTTATGCTTATGTTTGTGATACTCTGTTTTTCATCTAGTGAAATAAAAAAAAATTTTATGCCAAATTAATATTTTTAACTTAAAAACATATAAATGCTTATATTCTTCCACTTTTGAATACTTCCGAAAAAAGGATTAATAAGTACAATTAACAAAAAGTATACAGACCTAAAACATTTTCTGATCAGGAATCATAATTTTTACTTTTAATGTTTTCGAAACTTCTGGATATAATTGCATTGCATTTTTGATTCATGAATTTCCGTGTGTGTGAAAATAGAGAACTAATAATTTAATTAAATAAGTATTTTACAATTTGTATTTTTTTCCTTCTTAAATATATTTTAGAATTCATATTTTATTGGTTGTTCATCATTTTCAGAATGAAAAAGTAATCCTATTTTGATTGATAAACATTTTAAAATAAATAATACCAAAGCATTTAAATGTTTTAAGATATTTCAATGAACTTCAATTGTGAATTACATTACTTTTGAAATATTGAGGAGGATCTGACAAACCTTAAAATGTTGTGCAATTCCTAAAAAAAAAGAAATCACCTCTCCAACCTTGGTGGTAATTTCCTCCAGGTTAATGAATTAATTAGTAAATGATTTAGCGCATAGCTATTTAGTTACCCCTTTTAAGGTTTTTTATAGTGATGCTATTACAAATAGAAAAAATGTTCATTCTTGACTGAAACAACAATGAGTATTAAATTTCCATCAACGTGTTTTCTTTAAAACTTTTTGGGTATAATCTAATGATAACATAGTGAAAAGTCGTTCTGAAAATATTGTCTTAAAAATAAAACCGTACCTTGGATTTTTTTAGTGATTAACTTCTTCTAATTTCTCACATCATCTTCATTTTCCCAGTAATAATGCTTACATAGACGACGCGTCAACAGTGAGTTTAACACCAGTAAACCAGTGTTTTATCAACGATTCAGGAGGAAAAATCCTTATGTCTATGCCGTTTCATCTTGGATAAATTTTACTATCTTACCATGTATCAAAAGGCGAAAAATTATATTAATTGAAAAATTGACACTGATATTTTTGCTTTGGTTTACAATATTTTGAGATGTAGCAAAAGTAGGATTATATTCCAGAATTTGTTTCAAAACAACGCAAATTAAATATTATTTTTTACAAAAACAGCTGACTAATACGAAAACAAAATTGTACAGTTTTCCTAAATTTAAAACTTCTAGTTTTTTATTGAATTTTATTGAAGTAGAACTAAGAATGCAGATATGTTTTTGAAAAAAAAAAATTGAAGTCAGCACCGAAATTTTTCCAAAACGTATTCTCCTATTTGACCACAATAAAAATTTAAACATCAATTGTTTGCTTAGACAACTATGATCCATTTGATTGCAAAGTATTATTATCTGCAAATTTTGATAAAACAAGTAGGCAAGTAATGCTCTAGTGCACATAACAATTTGAAACAATTAAGATTATTTGTTTTCATTAATATGAGTTCAATGAATATGAGTTTGAATTCCGAAATGCTATTCAACTTCCTGCATCGAAACATTTAAATAGCATAACGATAAAAAAAAATGAAATTCTTATAAATTATCGGTAAATACACATACATTTTTACTAATATTATTTAAATAATCTTTAATACGTTACCTTATTTCTAGTATTTATTTTGATAGTGCTTTTTATAGAAATATGCACAAACAGTTTTTTTTACCAAAGCATCTGTTTTATTGTTTATCGCTCAAAAATCAATGCATTAAATTAAAACCGTGTAAAATATATTTGTATACTATAAGCTAAAAGTTCATTATTCTGCGGGAAAATAGTTTAAATTAAATTTTCTAATCTTATGATTAATGTTTTAATTAATATTGTTATGAGCCTTCACTTGAATTATGTTCAATAAAATATTCCCGTTTGAATTTATATTTGTCAGTGTTTTATTGTCAATATATTAAAATAACCCTACATTACATATATTTTTTAAAAAAAAACCTGTTTTTCATAAATCTCAAGTAATCTTTAAAATAATAATATTAATAATATATATATATATATATATATATATATATATATATACCTGAACTGGGGAGTACCAGCTCAGAAGTTGTCTTCGCTACTTGACCAAGGCTCAAAATTACGAGGTCCGTCGTCAATTACTCCCATCGTCAATTTTCCCTGTGTTTATGTATACTCGATTTCCGGGAGTCTGTCTATCGGCAGAGTCATTCTATCATTAAAACGACATTTCTTCTTATTATTATTCGAGGCATAACACGATATTGTGAGCAAACTCCGATCTTTCAAAGTGCTTTCCGAAAGAGAAACCGCTACAAAATGTTTTTTTTTTATACAGTGCTTCAGATAACGTTTTTCCTTTCCGAGTGATCTAAATGCGCTGAAATACAAATCATTTGCATATCCTAACCAATTCTTTCCATCAAGTGATTTTGATGTTCCTCTGATCATTCCTTCCCGGTGTTGCAATTCTAATAACCAGCAGTGTATATAAAATAATAAAGCGAAGATATGCAAATATTTTTCCAAAAATTAATTTTACAATGTCCGTTAATATAAGTAATAT
>BMAW01103534.1:0-17184 GCA_019974015.1 Nephila pilipes
GAAGAAATCTTATTTCCACGTTTCGTGCATTAATTTTAGGAACAAGAGAGTGTTAAGTAAATAGGATTGAATGAACTGAAACACAAAACAGACGTAGGACGTATCAGTTTTGTTTATCCTATTTTATTTTTCAGAACTGTGCAATTTATTATGGAGTACATTTTAAACCCTTCCAAAGCCGGATTTAGTGATTTGTCTTAAACTACAGATACATCATTAGACTTGTATTGAATAATATTTTTAGAATAAGAATATGTTGAAGAAAATGGACAAAAAGAAAAATGGAGCTATAGGTTTCCTTATAAGCATTTTAAAGTCGAATGTAATCTCATTCCATTCCATATTCCTTTTTCAGTTACTGAATAACTTCGTTTGTTTTTCCATATGACAGCATTTGTTAAAGCTATGTTTATAATTTTTAATATGATTTTGTATGATATAAAATTATGTTTAACTGTCCTTTTAATAATTATATTTTCACACACGCACATATATAATGATTTGGATTTAAATTTTATTAAATAAATTATTTATTTTGAATAAATCTGTAAATTTTCGAATTACTATTTTTCTCCCGTTTTTTAATCTCAAATTATCGGGACAAAAAGTAGTAGTTATCTGGGACATAAATGTGTTTTTGTAGTGTGTATACATTCGGCTTATGAATTAAGTTAAATTCTTAAATTCAAAAAAATGCAATACTTATTTCTATGTTTATATAGTCTATATATTTCAATCGATGATTTTTGTTTTGAAAAAATTTTTGAGAAGCATCTACCAGTTTTCGATTTTTCATTTGAAAATTTTAAATGCAATATTTTATATGAAACATTTTTTTGGTACTTGTCTGTTTTAGCGGCGCCCGTCAAATTACTATCACACAGAGTCGTCGCCAAACTCGAGAAACCTATCTTTTGATACAACCTACTTGGCGATTAGTCGCTTGGCGATTAATCATCGGGCGCCGCTATAATATACTAGTACTATTTTTTTATACTTTTGCTAATATTACTCATTATTTCAACAATTTATTTAGCATATATATTAAATTGATTTCTTTACGTTTGTTGATAGATTTTGGAGTTTGCTTAATTGAAATTATTAGCAATTAAAGTTTTCTTTTATAGAAATAACAAATTTCTTTGCAAAATATGGGAATATTTCTAAAAGTAGAGACTACTTCAAAATGAAAAATAAAGAATTTAAGCTTAACTGGTTTAAATGGTCGGAATAATTTTCGGAAGGAAAAGTTTTTAAATTTGTTATTTGCCCATTATTTAGGAGAAAGTTTTAAACTCAAAATAATTTTCTTAGACTGAAAAGCGTCTCAATATTAGAATAAGCGAGTGTTTATAACATATATGAATATATTTAATGTAACGTTTCTATCACGTATATCGCGCTACCTGAATTATCATTACATCGAGCTCTTGGCCTACGTTATTTCCATCGAAATGTGGGCTCGATTCCGCTAATCAGGGGTATTCCACTAATCACTTGACCATGGTTCAAAATTACGAGTCCGTTGCCAGTACTTTTCGTGCTGCGTATCAATGCGAAGCTAATAAACAATCATACAATCCGCATAATGTAGAAATTAATTGTACAAATAATCCATTTTATAAATATATTTATTGCATAAAATATATTGTATATATAAGAAAAGACTGGTCGATTAAAATGTACCTCAGTTATGCATTCAAATGTTTATTTTTTATATAATCATCACAATTAAGTGATATAATGGAGTGATGATGATGAACTTCTTAATTTTAAATTATGGAGAGTTCATGAGGGGGACACTTGAGATAGTACCTCCCTCACTAAACTATCTAACCACGCTTTACAGTTTAAGGAGATTTGCATTTTGAATCAAGGTTTCGCTAGATCCAATGTGCATCCCCTTCATTACTCCCCACAAGGATCTCTTGACGGAATTGCGAGCGCAAGAGCATCATTAAATTCGATTATCGACAATCCCGAAGCTCTTGGACTTTAGCACCAGACTATGGCGTCCCCTATGTTGCTTCTATACATTAAACAAAACATGATGTCGAATTTTTTTCTTTTATAAAAAAAGATTCATAATTTATCTGTAATACATACCACTAAATGAAAGCGTCTTTATGCTTTGTAGAAACCCAGACATTCTAAAACTCACTTTCATAGAATACACAGTTGATCGAAACCTTATCTGTTCTAACAAGGTGTATTTATTGAACAAATATTTTCGCTCTGAACAATTCCCTTTTTGCTTTCTGTCACCTCATGGTCATGCTTCATTTTCTTTTTGTTACAAGCCTAAATGGTTGCGTGTGTATAATCTGCCACAAAATCTTATTCTGCTCATTGTTTTAATGTTTCTTTTATGAGGGCATGCGTTTAAGAACCTTAATAGCTGCCATGCTGGTATTCTTCCGCACAATGACAAATATATTGCCAATTGTACTAAGAGAGCATAACAAAGTTTCTGGGAACGAGGGTGTGTCAGAAGAATAAGACTACTAAAATGAATGAAAAGAAAAAAAGGAAATACTACATTGCCAATGATATTACGTAGAAGACAAATCACCATGGTTACCGAGGGTTGCGTGATCGGGTTCTGACATGGTATGAAATTGATGATGTTTATACTGGGAAAAGATTTTGATACTCTTAAAGATTCTTCGTTTCATTGTCAAACCTTATAAGCTTCGCTAAAATAATTAATAAAATCGATTTTACCTTGAAATTTTTTATAAATCAAACTCACTAGAATCTCTCTCTCTCTCTCTATCAATATATATATATATATATATATATATATATATATATACATATATATATACATATATACATATATATATATATATATATATAATATATATATATATATATATATATATATATATATATATATGTATAACTCTATTCAATTATTTACTTTTTCTTAGAAATTTTCAATAATTAGTTTAAAATTTAATTATATTTGTTTTAATATCATTTTACAACTACACAATATACGATTGGAGTTAAGCTTTCACAGAAACCCACCGAATTTCTTGACTTTCCATATAAAAAAAAACTTATAAACGGATGCCAATAATTAAATTTCCAAGCTTCAAATCCAAGAAAAAAGCAATTTGTAATTGAAAACTCGTAAAATAATTTTTATACAATCGTACCTCCCAGTAGGGGACACTACCGGACCGTACATTTTGTCCATTAAATTAAGGTGTCCTTAATTAAGAGGTAAATAATTATACTAATCAAAAGGATCGGGACCTACCGAATTATCCCTTAAATAGAAGTGCCCCTTATAAGAGGTACTATTGTATTTACATAAAAGTTATATATTTAAAGAAAGTGATTTACAGAAAAAGAAAAAGTTTTAAATTTTAAACAATTAAACTGGACTACAATCCGGCAGCGTCTTTTATTATTTTTGGAATAGGAGAGCTAGGGGCAAGTTGTAACAATTTTTGGAAAAATGCTTATAATTTTTAATGCATTATTGATTTCTTGATTATAAATGCTCCTGTGTTTAATGCAACTATTTATTCATCATATATATTCACACAAAACACACTCAACAATTTTGTTGATTCTTACACCAGAAATAGTTTTAGAAACTAGTCGTTGGAGTAAGTTGTAACAGACGTTGGGTAAGTTGTAATTGATATTGAGAAAGTATTAACAACATAAATAATGATATTTAGCATTTTTTCATTGTTATTTTATTAATTAATGTACAAAAGACATTTTTTAATTATTATTAAATAGTATAATGTTCAATGATATCAAGTGGCGTATATTGAAATAAAGAAAACAATGTTTAACCAATCAAAATAAAAATCAAACTTCTTCAGAATGGCAGTTAACACAAACTAATCTTAGATTGTTTCTTCTCTCACATGTTATGTGTACCCACATCTTGCAAACTAAGCTTTGCGCCAATTCTCCTGTATCAGTGTTGCTGTAGGCATCTCCTCAAGGTAAAGCAAAATACTACTCACCTTTTTTTATCCCTTAGATTAAAATATTTTTTTCTTTAATCTTTTTCTTACCCTTTCATTTTTCTTGTTTTTTTTATGATTAATTATATCTTCATATTCTTTTTCTAAAACTTTTGTCAGGTGTTTTAGTTAGGATAACAGATTTTCTTTTGAGTCGGCTTCTGTTAGACTGTTTTCGAAGCGAACCTCAGGTAGAGGTCTAGTTCCTGAGGGCGAAAAATCAAAATTTCTAATTTGAGACGTTCCTGGAATTGGTTCAGGAGACGTTTTACCAGTCATCTGGTTTATAAACTCACTAACACTTATATTCAATTCCGACAGTGATTGTGGCAGTTCGGAATTCTCAAGACACAATGACAGCTCATGTGATCAAAATTTGAAATGAACTCATTACTTCTATTTACTTTACTTCAGGAATTGAATGATCTTTGACATACGATGGTGCAAATTCAGAATCTTGAGAAATAGTCAACATTTAAATACTACGAACCGCTTACTTTGTATCCAATCATAATGTTGACAAGGTTTCATAAAATTAAATATTTCTTAAAAGAAATGCAATTGCTGTTGCCATTAAATGAAAATAAAATACATTTTTATACGTTAATCTATTTTCAGCAGCCATTTCAGTAGTTTCAATTGTCGGATGTGATGTATGCTTTACGTGATCGTGTAATTTTCACTCTAAATGGAACATCTACTAATTTTTAGGCAATAGTATGTATGTTCAAAAAAATTTACTTTTCTACATAGTTTTTATTCATTATTGAATAGAATAGAAATGAACGCATGAAAATAAATGATTTATATAATCCTGTATTTTTATGAAGAACAAATTTTCTTTTAATATATATGCTGTTGATTTCAAATAATGGAATTCTAGACTGGATTTCTAAAATTTATTTTGATAATTAACACATATTTAAAATCTGTGGACTGCATTTGTATTTCTTCGCCACTTGCTACTTACTCAAGAGAAAATGCCCATCCTACGTGTACATTAGTACCTTTTAAAAAATTGTAACACATTACAATATTTGCAAATTGTAACATAGTACAACTTAACCCGAGGCTTTGTTACAAATTGCCCATGGAATGGTTTCGGACATTTTTTATTGATTTACAAAAATAAAGAAGTATTTTAAAACATAATACATTGGAACAATATGTAGCAAAACATTTTTTTTTTTAAAAAAAAAAAAGATCAATTTACTTGTCTTAAATCAAAATTTACGAAATATTTTTTTAAATCCATGAATTAGCAAAAACGGAGCATGCGCACGAAGTCTCTCATTTTCCGTTTCGTCAGGGCACATATTTTGTTTACTTTATAGATACCATATTTTTATAACATGAATTTTTATAAAAAATTTTTAACATATATGTGTAACGTGCATATTACAATTTACCCTTATCACGCAACTATCTCCCAGCTAATATATTCCTACAAAAATATAAACATTCTGAAGAACAAAATCGATTCCAACTTTTAATAACCAAAATTCTTTAAGAAAATAATAAAGATTTAAATAGGAAAAATAAAACTAATGATAAATTATTAAATTAAATATACCTTAAGAGAAATGTAACCACCTTGTAGCCATGAAATAACATAGGCTTTACATATTAATCTGTTCTCACAGCACATTTGATGACAGACTTCATAATTACCACCCTTAATCAGATTGCGAATACTTTACTGGAACTTTTACTTCATTCAACAATTTAAGACTCCCATCTATGGGCCATTTTGATTTCGTGAACATAATGTTAATCCTATGGTGTCTTGACTTTCCTTCTCAAACTAGAGTATTTTATCTATTCGAATGGAAAAAAAAGTGCATTCGAAAGAAAAAAAAAGAATGAAGGTTTCTACGGAATTATATCTCTCCCTCCGATTCTTAAGAATATGTTTTTTAATGATTCGTTTGTGAATATTTTCGAAAATCGGGAATAAAATGTAATGCCAAATAGACTTTATATTTGGATTTTTTTAATACTTTTTTTGCATTCAAATAGATAGAAGTCTAGATTTGAGAAGGAAAGTAAAAATTCCATAAGATTAACTTTACGTTCTAGGCATTCAAAATCATTGATAGACGGGAGTCTTATGAGACCAATTCGTAATGAAATGTGAAGTGTACTTTCTTCATGACAGCTTTTAATGGAATTCTTATTTGAACTTCCGACCCTTGAACGTCGTATCGTGGTCCATATATATATATATGTAACGTATTTACTTTAATGTTTGTTCAATATTAATGAATCATTCCATACATGGCCGAAATACTTTTATTTCCATGTTGTAGCAGACTTTATTCGGGCTTCGGCCACCAAAGGCCGATGCGAAATTACCATACAAATCTCAGATGATCATCAGATAGAGAGGACAAGCGTAAGAGAACAGCAGTTAGGTAATGAGAGGTGTATAAGAAGAGAGCGTTTTTCGCTGTGTTTTGCTATTTATATGAGGGAAAATTCAATTAAACGTCAGAGTCCACAAGGTCAAACTGAAGAGACTTCCAGGGAAGATAAGTATAGACCTAAAATCTGGTAGGGATCATCCCTACAGGTCTGTTCCGATGAGAAGAGAGCATTGTCAGCGAATTTTTTAGAACGCGTGATTGAATTAATTAAAAAGAATAAGGAATTGTATCAGGAAATACGAATGAACATTATCTTTTAAAGGAGAGAATGGGCAAATTTAGTAAATTAAATTATTAAAGTGAGAAATTAATGGGAATTGAGTTAAATCATTACATATATATATATTATATTTCCTAAATTATATATTTACTATGTTTCATACACAACTAATGCCATAAATTACCTTAATTTTCAAAATACCGGTGAAAAACGACGCTATGTTCACTAAAGATAAAAATTGTTAATAAAAAATGAAATTAATCCCATTTTTGAACCATTATAAATAAATCAAATTGGCATTTTCTGATAATTTTTCTATTGAAGTCAAGTTATTAAAAGATACTGATTAAAATAATTATTGAAAAGCTTTAACCTAATTTGCATTTTTGTGTAAAAAATAATGGGTAGCTTAAGTATAAGTGTCAAGGTGCTTAATTTAAAAGAAAAAAAAAAGGCTAAATGAAACATAGAACCTTCTGAATAGGGAGAATATAAAGAACACTCTATCTATTGAACAAATAACTTTTTACGATGGCTCATGTTTTTCTAAGATGTATCAAAATCTATTTACAAGAGTTGTTTAACTAGGAGTTTTTTTTATTGATGGACTAGCCTTAAACGACTGTATAAAAGATATAAAATCTTGTTCTATTCCTTTAGATTATCAAATGCTATCATCGATTGAAAAAATATCTGTTTTAAGGCCCCCTGAAGACGCTCAAGAAGGGTAATTTAAAATTGATTAATTTGAATCCTGGTGAATATTACAGTTTTATTTGATTTTAGTTTCGGTATCAGATCTAAAATCGCAAGAATACTTATGTCACAATTTCATGATTTGGGTTTTTCCTTTCTGTTCTTTTTATTGCGAATTACAAACATATACTTCTCCTTCTATGCTTTTTAGCCACACAATGATGAAAAACCTTTCTTTTTTTTCTTCTTCGTGTGTTCGTTTTTTATACGTTTTTAGTCTTGGGATAATATCCTCTGCAGTTCCATATCCCTTATGAATCAATCAGTAGATCAATTTTACTATATTTTAGTCTCATTTATTGAATTCCCTCTTTGATATTTAAAGACATGTAATTATTTTTCTCCCTATGGATTGATTTTTAGACGTGTGGATTCCCGCACCATTTGTGGAATAAACACATTTGCTATGAAAGCAATGATGTTGCTTGCGGCAGTCTTTCTTCAAGACCTTGGTAACCAACCCAATGGAGGAATCCCCTTTTGACTTGGTTGCTTAAAGGCACTGCAAAAGAAGATCAAACGAGTTTCCCCCTTTACCGACAGATAATGAAAGTTTGAATCGCCCATTTTTTTTTTTATTCCCAACCAAATCTCAAAATTCCCCCCAAATTTTTTTTTATTCCCAACCAAAACTCAGTATCAACCAAACTTCTCCGCCACAGGTCCCCAAATGACCCAAACTCTTGCCTCTACCCCCAGAATTACAATATTTGCTTGAATGGTACCAAATTTTTGTTGCCTTTATCTTGTTTGAAAATCATAGCACCTTTGATTTTAAATATATTTATATAAATATATTTATATATATATATCTTTTCAATTTATATGTGATGATGCAAGTTATATTTTTCATCGAGTATGTGATATACATCTTGAAGCTTAAAGACAATTGGCCTTACTACCTTCCTGCTATTTGAATCTTCATTTCTTTGAATTTTGTAAGTAATTTTTATATTTTGATTTGTTGATAATTTTTAGAATTATTGATTTTATTTTTGTAAATTTTATCGATGAAATTTTTTGCATTTTTTTAATCATTGAACTCTTTTGTAATTTGGATTTCACAATTCAGCCTACCAGGAATTATAGACTTTATTTTTGTAGATTTTATAGCTGAATTTGTTTGCATCTTTTAATCATGAATTCTTTTGCAATTTGGATTTCCTAATTCAGCCTACCAAGTCGCAAAGGGGGAAGGTTGTTACCATTAAACTAGTTTAACCCCGCTTAATCGGTCCTCAGCCCGATATTGCTTTTTGACTTGCTGGGTTCCATATTTTCATTTATTTTTCTTTCATTGTTACATCATTTCTTTCTGGATTTTTGTCTTTTTAAATATTTTAAATTATTCTTTCAAAATTTTTCAGTATATATATATATATATATATATATACATTCGAGGTTTGTTGAATAATTCTTAGAAATTCCAAGAGATGGTGCTCGTAACATCGAAAAAGGTTTGTTTTAAGTAAGCATGTCTTTAGCAACTCACAAATTCTTCGTCATAACTTTTCCGACCGATGAGACTATCTTCGCCTTTTTTGGAAAAGATTCACTGGAAGCAACCCAATGTTTTTATTTTTGTTTGATCTGGGCATAAATGACGAGTCTCTGGCGGTGACAACTCGACTTGGTAGCAATCAAATTTTGATTTGGCAGCAAATGACTACCAAATCAAATATCAAAACTAATTCATGAATCAATGTCACATTTGTTTCGGCTCCGCTTTACAGACGGCATCACCCGATGGTAACAATGTTCACCCCTTAATGCTGCCATCTTCTTCAACGCAAGTACTTTTTGAATCATCCTCATAGTAAAATAAAGAAAATATAAATAATTCGAGATAAAAAAAAGCAACGTTTTTATATGGTGGTAAAGTTTATTAAACAAAATTATTGAATTATTAGTTAAAATTTGTCGCAAATATCTAAATATTGCATTGTTAGGCAAGTAAGAACGGTTCCCAAATCTGAACAAATGAAATACATAAAAACGTTAAAACTAGCTAAAATTAATTAATTCATCCGGTAAATTAAATGGTTGGAATGCAGTTTAACCCAACCACCCTTGGCGACAAGAATTATTTGGTGGTATTTTGCCAAATGTGGCTACCCTGGTCCGTTTTACGGACTTAACGTTCAGCCCCCCCCCCCCAAAAAAAATCGCCAAGTTTGGTGCTAATTTTTGAAATCGCGCCAAGTGGTTGGGCTAAACTGCATTATTAAGAAAATATTAGTTAAAAACTTGTCTCAAATGTCTAAATATTGCATTGTTAGGCGAGTAAGAACGATTCCCAAAGCTTCAGAGCTCTAGCTTGATGGGAAGTTGGTTAAATGAATGATCGAAAATTTGATGACACACACACACACATAAAGTGAAAATACATAAAAACGTTTTAAATAAATAAAAATCATTGGTTAAATTATTAAGTACATGTATCATAAATAGAAATCTATAGAATTTGTGTAAAAACGATACAAGCTAAAGAAATATTTTTAGGTAAATATTAAAAATATAGAACAAAAACTTATGCACTACAAATAATTTTTGGAAAGATCATAATGCGAAAATTAAATTATACAAAAAAAGGGAACGAAAAAAATACATAGAAAATGCCAAAAAAAAGGGGGGTAGGGTAAATATGGTGCTTTTGTTCGGACCGCTCCTGATAGAGATATCAGTCCAACGCTCCCTTTATTTAAAAGACATTGAAATAGTTGAATTTCATTTGCATTAAGTTCCTTTAACAAATCCGTATATATAAATGTAATTAATCTTTGTAATCATAAGCATTTCAACGCAATGTTTATGGCTGATCGCTCTGTCGTGAAGTTGTTGTATATCTTCATCGATTTATTTTTCAATGTGGCACGTGTTTGTTTTGAATTGTTATGAAAACAATTGTGCTGGAAAAGACATAACTGCTTTCTTTCTTTTCATGCTCAATAGAGCGTGAAACAGTTCATTGGAGGACATTTTGCATTTATAAAATCGAAAAAAATTCCATTCGGATCAATTACTTGTTTGTAGATACCTCTTATGAGTGACTAAAACCTCATCTTCTATATCATTAAACTGTATAACTGTGAACCTATGATAACCCTAAAAATAATTTTTAGATAAACATTTTTATTTTAAGAGTTATAAAGTTTTAATTTTCGTTTACCGTGTTTTAGAAAACTAAATATTTTCAGAGGTAAAACTTAGGAGAAATTGGCTTTGATAAAAAAAAAAAAGTTATTGTTTTTTTTTTACGCAATCAAAGTAATATTTCCATTTACTAATAACGTTCATTCTTTTTTGAAGCCGTTATAAATAAACTGTTTTGAGAAATATATACTGTAATGATCAGTAATAATTTTATTATTAATTATATTTTTATTCAATAATGGATACTAGTTTAAAAGTTTTTGAGGTCATGTATAAAATCTGAAATATTTAATGGCCTTTAAAATAAAAAAATAAAATCTCTTACATTTTATGTGACGAACATCATTCTCTGGTATGTTTGTTAGAAACCTTCGTTTGTAGTTCATATTTACTTTTTGGGTTTCGTTATTTTTCGTTTGTTTTATGAAAGCGCGAAAAGATAAGATACGATAAATTTTCTTAAAAATACACAAATTCGTTCCATTTTGAGAAAATGAATAATTTCTTAAAATCCATATTTTAGCAATTGTTAAGCAACAAATTATAAGGTAAATTTGAATGAATATATTTATTATTTTATATGAATGCATTTCGATAAATTTTAAAGAATAAAATGTTTTACAAACTCCCCTCATAACTCATAAACAAATGAATCTCGAGAATAAGAATTTTACAAATTTACTGGAATGGTACTGAACGGTTGATAATTTTATTAGCGTCTCTCTTAGAATCATCATGAGGCTTATTGTCAGCGAACCTCGTAATTTTGAACGTCGTTCAATGACACCTGATCTGCACCCACTCTCCTAACTTCCACACCAATCCAAAAGGAAGAGCTTCGATAGATTTAAATCTTCTTTGCATGATGACGGAAATTTCCGTGAAAACATTTTGTGAACAAAAAAATTGTACTAAAAACAGATGCACAGTAAATTGTTGCTGGCAACTTTCTCCACGACTATTGCGTAATAAGGAACGTAGCTGTCGAAAAAAAAAAAAATCAAATGTCACAATCACTATAGCGGGTTTGAACTTGTTATTCCGCTGTTTGTTGTGATTGTAAGAAACGTGTGATTTCTTAAATATTTTTTTTTATAATTAATCTGAGATTTTTTTTTTTTTTTTTTTTGCCAATAAAAGAGATAATGAGTGGGTGATGATACAAATATATATTGGTTTTTATTTATTTTATACTGGTTTTAACATGTAAATTTGCATGACGATGGATATTTCCATCATACTGTTTTTTTTTTAATTAATTTATATTATATATTTATACTGGGATTTTTTTTAAACATTTTCCCTTTAATCTAGAGCATGAATTTATCATTTTGATAAATTTCACACAAAAAAAAGAGAAATAATAATGCAAAGGAGAGTTAAGGCTTTTCCGTTCTTCTACACGACAGGTCTTTAATGACATTTGGACTCGAACAACATTACCCATGAGCTCGCAACCATGACCATTCGGCTTCGATGGCCGGCAACTGGATCGCCACTCGGACATTTGTATTTACATCAAATCTGGACGTACGACCGATTTCCGTTTTGTCTAACAGGTCGTAATCTGATCTGTATTTTTTAACATTAAAATAATTCAAATGGGCTCTAAGAATTATACTTAAAGCATGAAAATCCAGTCTATGAACGAAAATTGTTGTATATAATGGGAAACATGTGTAATGTATTCTATGTTGCATACCGTAAAGAAAAACACACAACTTGAAATTACATGTTGTAAAGATTCTTTCTTTGTTTACTGTTTTTATGAATATGTGCTAACATGTTGTTGTTTGACGGAACTGGGGTCAACAAAAATGTGTGGACATAAAATAAAGGATACATGGATCATGAGACTGACATTATAATACATTATGTTCATTCGATTTGCTTAAGGTATATTTACATTGCTAAGATAGATTTAATTTAATATTTTATCTTCTGCTTTTATTTGAATATCCGAACAAAATGCTATTGTCTACTTTAATAATTTATCGTTAGATTTTATTTTAATGTTTAATTTAATAATCGATTTTTATGACACAACTTTTTGTTTTTATTCTTTTTGTTGTTACCATTGGCAATGTTTTTGTGCTTCAGAATGTTTTACTCAGTGAAGATAAAAATGCATTAAGAATTTGAAGAAGGGTTTTTTTCTTGATAGTAAATGCTTCTTTGTAGCCTGGGGCTTGGATGAACGCTTACTTAACGCTAATTAATATTTATTTTGAATAATTCTACTTTTTCAAGAAATTAACAGGGGGGGGGGAAACATTAACACACGTTTCAATAAAATTAGCGAATCCAATTTCAATTCCATCCCTTCTTTTACTTATTTTTTGTTTCTGTAAGGAAAGAGGCGTGAAAGAATTATTTGTACGTGAATTATTCCGACATGTGCTACACTTAATATGACAAATATGTGAGCGTGGTGTGAATTGTATTTGCCGGCACATGGTGACACCCTTGATAAGTCTTGACAAATTTGTCAAGTCTTATCATTCTCGCAGACTGGCACATTCATATGAAAAACGAGATAGTGATGAAAAAAAAATGAAAGAATAAGATCTTTTGTTCTTTTGCAAGCAATGTTAAGTGGCTTGTGTATTATATTGTGTTTTTTAACATAGATTTCTTTCTAAAAAGCGGTACTTCACCTGTTTGGTCCATTCAGTAATCCAACGTTTTTATACAAATTGACGAGTCATAGAAAACTATCTTATGGTGTTTACTTCTTTGGAATAATATAGGCTATCCATGCAAAACGTTGCATTAGTTTCAGTTCTGTCGTGTTTGACTCCTTATTTGCGTGTACTGAATTAAATTGAACTTTACGCATAAGATTAGGTTTTGCTTTGTTTGAAGCTTTATTTTTAATGTTTTATCAGCAATCCGATGGTACATTAGTTTGAAATCTTCCAGATGATCGAGAAAACAGTGTATACGTATATATTAAGAGAAAAGTTGGAGTGTTAAATTTCAGCTTAAGTTGCATAATCCTTCATAAATTTTATCAATTTCAAATTTTGCTTTTTGTGTTATCGAGTTTTGTTTGTTAGAATGAGCAGTAAAAATTGTCCTATTTTAATTTTAATTAAAGGTTTGAACCGGAATATGTATCAAGAAATTCAAATATTAAATTACCTTCAATAAAAACCATTTACATCTATATTTTGGTTGGACTAAGAGAGAGCGATTAATTTTTACTGACAAATTACCTTAAATTTTTAGCAATTTATATTTACTAGTTTTTAACTATGATATATTAAAATGCTACCTGATTGTCATTGAACTATAGTATACATTCATATAAGCGTCTGTTTTAATATATCTCTGTATTGATACGTTTATATGCCTTCGAAATTTATAATATCGCTTAATAGTTTAAGAAAATACATAGATACTTACCCGTTGAAATGTTCGATTTGGAATTTACAAACTTATTAGAACTAAATAATTTTGAACGTAGTGAACGTCTTCGGAAGATAAAAAAAATACGTGCATTTTTCTAACATGGTTATCGTATCGAGTTATTAACGGGTAAATAGTATTACCACAAAAGCTCTTTAACACAAGGATACAATCCACTTCCTCAAATATATATTTAGCTCTTACTTAAGAAAAACATTTTTAAATAGAAAAGTTTAAAAAACTAACGCCGCAGAATTTTTTTTTTAAATATCTGTAGCGCTTCTCGAACCTGAGTTTTTCCATAAAACATCGTGATCACATCTGGACTTACTTAAGTTACCCACGTAATATTGGAAGGATTCTTCTGTATATTAAACTGAAATGTTTTACTGCAGTTTTGATTTTAATATTTTACCTTTCAGTTAAAGTTTTCAGTTTAGTTTTATCTAAAAATCTTTGTTAAGAAATAGCTAATTATAATTTTTCCATGAAAAATTAGCAGAACTCTCCCTATCGAGAATCCCCCACTCTTTACTTTTAATCTGAATTTCTCTTTCATACCCGAAAATACCCTGTTTTCATATTCTTTGTTTCTATTTTTAGTTCTTTTTACCATTAATAAAGAGTATTTGTTTTGCGCATTATTTATACTTGTTTTACACATGATCCTGATGCTTATTTTAAGCAGTTTTTATATATTTATATGTTTTATTTTCTATAAAATTTCGATTTCCATAGGTAAATTAAATTTTAGGATTTTTCTCTTATTTCATAGAATTAAATTTTTAGTTTAGCTTAGATAAAATTTTCAAACCTCTTTTGAAATCTTCTTTTTCTAACTTTAATTGGGATGAATATTTTCGAGATTATACGGGAACAGATTATAAAAAAGAGCATTTTTCATCTATATTATAAGCCCCTTTTAAACTTTTTTCCAGTTGTTGAAAAAAGGATGTATTATCTGAATTTTTTTTTTACACATATGTAACATTTTTTAAAGATTTAAGAATTTTCTTTTATTGAAACGCAATAATATCAATTATAAAATTATGCTTTGATTAAAATATAAGCTTACTTTTATTATTAATTACTTTATATTATAAAAAAATGATGAAATGCTTGTTGTTTTTAGAACTCGCAGCGAATTTACTGCACACGTGACATACAATTTTATGCTTCTTCCCTCGATTCAATTTTTGTATTTTTATTCTCACTTCTTTCACTCGAAGAATTCTTGCTTCCTCACGCCTTACTGCTTCGCTTACCCGATTCACACACACACAATTCGTTTTTAACTCTGTGAAACACATTGATTTTTGTTTTTAATTCTCATTAGACGTCCGATCCATTTTCATCAAAACTTATTTTTAAAATGACGCACCTGTATAAACATTGGAGATGAATAGCTAATGAGAATTATATATGTGTATTCGAGGAGAATAGTTAATGAGAATTAAGAGTAATATGATAATATTTAAATTATCTTGTCAAAAAAAGTCGAAATCGAATGCGTTTAATCTTCTATTTATCTGCAAAAAAAAAGTATCGCAAATAACGTTTGCTAGTAAACGATCTATTTAAAAATAACATGCTACGGGAAAGCTTTTTTAATTTTTGGTCTGGATTGCAACAACTGTGTTCTAGTAATTTTTATAAATCTTTAAGGATACATTCTGAATACAATACCATTTAACTAAATAATCAATAAATCCATAATAAAAACGAAAAAAAGTATTACAACGAAGATTTTTTAACCGTATGAGGAAATGTTATTTTTAACAGATTGCACCTGCATAAACAGAGAAGATGTGGATGGTAAATGAGATCTTAATATGAAGATCTAAAACAAAAATATATAATGATCGTTATTTACGAGTAAAATAGAAAAAAACTAACATTTTCAAACAATACATCATCAATAAAGAGAGTTTTAAAAAGAATCATATTTCAAAACTTTTTTAAATTAAGTTTTCCGCAAGATTTTAACCAGCTAAACTTCTTGCTTTTATATACATTTATTTTTTCTGTTGTAAAATCGCTATATTATACGTCTTTGGAGATAATTTAGAAACTGATAAGCTAATATCATTACATCATATAAAATTCTACAATAAATTTTGTTTAATACGTTTGATATTGTGCGATAAAAACGAGATTAATCGACTATTGTGTTTGAAAGTAGATATTGACTTCTAACAGGATATACATAAAAATTGATTAGCAAAATATGCTAAGTTATCCATAGAATCTTTGATCGAACATGTGTAACAATGAAGCTTAATATATATATATATATAAAACCATTCTGTGTGAATTGAAAGAATCCTTACTTTTAACGTAGTAAAGTACCTGCTTCTTTTTTTAAATTCCTACTATTAGCTCACACTTTTCCTATATATATATATATATATATATATATATATATATATATATATATATATATATATATATATATATATATATATATATATATATATATATATATCTTGTTCAAATTTTCTCAACTAATAAAATGTTTTTTTATTCATCCACTCAAGTTCAAATACATTTTTTTAAACTTGTAGTGGATGACACTCGATGTTAATACAGTTTTTTCAAATATTAATTTGATTTAATTGGTGAAAATGCAGTTTAGCCCAACCTGTTGGAGCGATTTTAAAATTGCCAAACTTAGTGATTTTTTTTGGCTGAACTTTAAGTCCGCGAAGCGGACCAGGGTAGCCACATTTAGCAAAATACTGCCAAATAATTCCTATCGCCTAGGGTGGTTGGGCTAAACTGCATTCCAACCATTTAATTTACCGGATGAATTTATTTTGCCACTTAATATTGTGATTCTGTCATATGTATACACATGTTTATATTAATTGTAATTATTTAATAAAAAGTAATTAAAATAAAATTTTTCTTTGTTGACCTAAGTAGGAATTGACTTAAAATTTTTTTTATATATATTACTTGTATAATTTAAAAAAAATGAAAAAAATTTAAGTATATGAGATTCATTGAGCTATTTCATTGAGTTAAATATGTTTCTTAAAAATTAATTTCGATGAATATGTTACCGTAATGTACTATTTGTGATTTTAAGAAGACACCAGAACCTTGTTTTAGAGAATTTATTATTTTTTTATTTGAAAAGAATAGCTTATAGCTTTACAAAGAAGAGTCATGTATTTAAATAGAAGTATCAAGGAATTATATTAAGAGTTGCAAAAAAAAA
>BMAW01103539.1:0-11795 GCA_019974015.1 Nephila pilipes
AATCAGAAGACACCCTCTCAATCTTGAGAGAAAAACTCCAAACAACCAACAAAAACACCAGACTGGACAAGCTGCAGGATAATAATATCTACTGCCGCCAACCTATTAATATTATTAAATTTCTCATAAAATAGGTTTTTCCTAGCAACACCACTATCATAATTAAACTAAATTTAATTAAGTAAAAATTTTAACTTTTCACATAGTAAAAACTTAACTTTAATGCATTTTTATAAAAATAGTTTACTATTGCTCGATTAATTTCACTAAATTTTTCATGTATTAAATTTTAACTCCTGAGCAAGTGAGAAACCTAAGTTCAGCTACATCTTATATCAATAGTCAATTCTGGGGATTATAGCCCGTGAGGGTTATGTACCCCAAAATAAGTACTCTGCTATATATATATATCTTGATTCCAGTTTACATATGATTTAAGGTAATACATAAATCGATAAGTAAATTCAACATTAAAACATTCAACATATTGAGCCTAACTGTCATTTCAAAAATTAAAAATAATAAAATGGTAAAAAATTAAATTTAGATTCAAATTTCTCTAAATTTTAATACAAATACTGTGCAATATTTAAAAATATATGAATGTTTATTTCAGAAAACCACGTTCACACTGTATAGGAAATTACCTCATTTTGTTATTTGAAAAATATCAGCAGCATGAATAAGGTAGAATTTTAGTAAGTGTATCAGAATCGTGAAAAAAGAACCATTTTCAAATAAATAAAAGTGCAGATATTTCTCTATAGAGTTGCACGTTTGTTCACTATTTTAAAAATCTATTTTTAGCTTACTATTTATCAAATTCTCATAGTAGATACATCTATAGAATTAGTGAAACGCCCGCTGCTCTTTTTAACACTTTAATTTAAAAATTTAAAATTTGAAGCATTTTAAGATCTCAGTTATCTTAATTAAGGCTGCCATCTACCGACCATTTTGATTTCGTGAACGTAATTAATGTTAATCCTATAGAATTTCTTCTTCCTATGGAATTTCTCAAATCTTCCTTGTTTTATACATTTGAATGGAAAACAGTAAAAAATAACGGTTTCTGCGAAGTTAAATTTTTTCACCGAATTTTGGAAATATTTCAGAACATTTTTTTAAAAAATCAGAAAAATTATAGATGAATCATTAAAATAGTGACGGAAATCAAAAAATTCAGGAAAGAAAAATGTGTAATTTTGCAGAATCTTTCTTTCTTTCTCTCTCTCTCTCTCTCTTTTGGATGCTTTTTTTTATATTCAACTATAATATAAAATAGGAAAAATTTGAGGATGGTAACAGAAATTCCATATAATTAAAATCTAAAGGTCAGGAGTCTTTTTATTCCCCGTGAGAGTGTACAGTGTTTGGTAAACACGTGACGCACTCACGGGGGGGGGGGGGGTATCAAACGATTATTTTCTGTTTTCAACTTTTCCTCTTGTCAACCAATTTTTACTTTTTTCTTAAGGACAAAGTTGCACCTTGTTTGAAGCAGCATAGTCACATTTAGCTCACGCCATTGAACTCAACTTTATCAACTATTAAGCACTTAGTATCCCTGATTCCCTTTTATATTTCATTGCTCGATAGCAATTGCGTTTTATTCCCTTTGAAAAACTTAATGCAAGGCTTGACTAAGATATCTCGACCCACAAACTTGACACTAAACCACAATTTGCAAGAGAAGCAGCCACGATAGTTAGTTATGGAATCGAACTCATTGCTAGCTTTGTTTTTGTCGTGGATTCGAGGCTTGGTAAGACTTGTCGTTCAGCGAAGCGTATTCTTGTTAACCCAGTGGATACTCAGTCCTTGGGACATAAAGGAAGTCAATGACTTGTAATTTAGCTCATGTGTTATCTTCGTCACTTGACCGAGGCTTAAAATTATGTGGTCCTTCTTCAACAGGCCTAGTGTTGCTTCTAAGTTCGACTTTGTTTGGACGATCAATCAATGAAAAATGCATAAGACTGTCTTTTGTTGTGTCCTTTTCATTTTATTGTAGGATTAATCACTGAAAGTTGTCAGGGACCCATGTTGAAATGCTAATATGAAAAGTTTCAAACAAGTAAATAAACTCTTTAAAAATAACAAATATTTTGTGAACTAAAAGAAATTAAAAAAGTACAGCAGGTTCCACCGAGATTTGAACTCAAATCCAGAAGGCCAGAATGTTAAGAAATCCAAAATCCAGAATGCTAACCATTTCACCATGGAACCACATGGCAAATTGCCTTATTAAATTATCGTATGAATTTGTTTGTATTACTCTTTATCAACCTGAACAAATTCTCTGGATGCTTTCAACAGAGAAAATTAGCAAACAGTTCACGTTTTGTGTCGCAGAGATGTTGGTAAACCGTAATACCGAATTTGTATCTTCTTTTATTTCAAATGAATAAAGTCAAAACTATAAAAAGAACTAGAGAAATGGTTACCGCAAAGGATTGTAATCACGTAAACCGAAATTTTAAAATTTAAATTGAATTTCAGAGCGGTTTTTTTACATTTGAATTTGAATTTCATATTAAGAATATATATATATATATATATATATACAATCGGACAAAATATTTTTAAGATATTTTGTTTTGTTACCTTCCGCGTGACACTAATGGAAGCAGACGGATTAATACCACTTATAATTTTGACGTAAATCAATATCAAGTGACGGGAATTTAATGTGGTAGAAAAATTTGTCCAAATTATGTAACTGTACAAAAATTAAAATTAGAATGATTAGTGTTATTTGGTATTCTCTTCAAAGGTAACAGTACAACATAGGTTTTTGTAAAAGTGATTCTATTAGTAGTAATAGCAGTTTTGTGCAAACGAAGGGTGGGAATCTCATTTCAGAAAGGGTTATTTGAAATCTTATTAATTATACATTACTTGTGAAATTATGTATATGTACCTTGATATCTCATTATAATATTATGCATATTTTATCACAATAGCGAATCTCAAATATAATTTAGATATTCTTTATCTTGTACTTCTCTTCTATTTTAGTATTACTTACAAATATATAAAGATTTATGATACTCCAGAACAATTTTCGGAGGGTAGAGAAGCCTTATTAAGCCCAGGTTAAAGTTCCTGCGCTACAAGATCTATGTCGCTCAAGTAGATTTATAAGTTCGAGTCCTTATTCCACACCAAAGACCAGTCGAGTATATCATGATTAAAAATCATGAGATCTTTTCTTTACAGTCTTCTTTAAGGTCCTGATTGTTTTTACTTCAAGGCTAAAATAAATCACCAAACTTTATATATATATATAGTATATCTGTTCTATATGTGGTCGCTATAACTGAGTGCTTATAGTCTCGAGCTCAGAACCGGCGTTGTTTTTGTCGAATCATCGAATTTCGTGTCCTGATACCTCTTTGGGTCCGCCGTGTAGCTAGACCGATGCACGTTTAAGCTGTCGACTTCAAATTCCCCCTTTGTCGTGGTGTGGAAGTTTGTAAAGAGAGTGCTAGCTCAGGTGGCGCTCTCGTCTCTTGACCGAAGCTCAAAATTACGAGATCCGTCGACAATAGCCTTCGTGTTTTTTCCAAGTGCAGCCTTAATAAATAACCAATAAATAGCATTTTGTACTGGTGTCAATACATACACACACACATATGTATGTGTGTGTATGCATGCATGTATGAAAAATATATAAACCTGAGCCCTAAGCATTAAATTGTGGAAAATCCTTTCAATTATTGAAATTTTATACCTTAATCCTGATGCGAAGCTTAAATGATTTAATTTAACAGGAACCTCGTAAACAAGGTACTTGCCGCTACCCAACATAGATTTCAAAATAGTTTCTCATTCACGAGATCGCTTGAAATATTGAAACCTATGCTGTCATGATAACGCAGTAAAAAAAAAACACGGATGAAATAAATCATTTTATAATGATTGCTGAAACACAGTCTAAATTGGGAAATCACATTCCTGACTTTCATCATTGCACCACATAATGATTAGGGAATCCATTTTTATTAAATATGTAGCAGCTCTCATTTATTGCCCAAGACTTATCTTGAGCGAAATCATGCTCATCATTTGAATATCGATGGCACAGAGTTCGCTACCTTAATATGTTGAGAGCCATTTTGCGTGGTGGTCCATTTTAGTTTCTTCATTCTGCTCGTATGACCACTGGTAAACATTTACAACGTTTTTATGTATTTCACTTGGTGTGTGTCTGTCTATGTGTGTATCAGTGTGTCATCAAATTTTCGATCGTTAATTTAACCAACTTCCCATCAAGCTAGAGCTCTGAAACTTTGGGAATCGTTCTTACTCGCCTAACAATACAATATTTGGACATTTGCGACAAGTTTTAACTAATATTTTAATAATTTTTTCAATAAACTTTGTCACCATATAAAAACGTTGGTTTTTATCTCGAATTATTACATTTGCTTTCAGCGCCATGTCCTCACCCGTTTATCCGTTTTATACGGGCATAGTAAATATTTGCCCATTTTTCGGCACCAGGGCACATCATATCTTGGTGTGAACTGAGCATAGCAAATGCTTTTTTATTCACCCCTCCCTGTGGGCATTAAAAAGTTAAAAGAAAACAGCTATAATAACACAAATATATGTTAATTAACAAGAGAATAATCATAAATATCCATTTTAACAAAAATCCAGAGAAGACAAAAAATGGCCTCACGGGTGCAACTAGTGAGTACAATTTGTGCTATTAGAAAGAGGCTTAACGAGTTAATCACAAGAAAGAACTATCAGACGGGCTGATAAATTTTTTGATAATAAATGATGATAATCTATCTGCCTCCACTGCAAAATACAGAAAGTAACGAGTTGATTCAAAGAGGTATCAATGTTTTCTTTGGCCGGTTTTTTCTTAATATAACATTCAAATTAATATAAAAATATAATTATAGAAATAATTTACTATGTAAATAGAGGAGAGCTAAGAAAATATTTAAAATTATATTTCGAGCGATTTTAAATGCGAAAAACAATACTTCTTTCATATTAAAATTGCATATCCCTTAATTGCAACAAATAAAAAACAAAAAAGATACGAGATTTTTACAATTAGCCGACGTCTCTGAGAAATGAAGTGTAAAAGTAGTTTGCTTTTCTTAGTTTTAACTTCCAGATTGTTTGCTCAGGACGATAAGTTGTATAAACAAATTCACATGAGGCTTTGTTATGTTAAGTTTCTGTGAGGTTCCATGGTGTAATGGTTAGCACTCTGGACTCTGAATCCAGCGATCCGAGTTCAAATCTCGGTGGAACCTGCTGCGTTTTTTTTTTAATTTTAAAAATCTAATTTTCATACAAAAATGATTTAATTTTTAAACAGTTAGTTAACTTGATCAAATGTTTTCATTCTAATAGTGTTTTTCCCCTTCCTTTTTTTTATGACATTCTAAAATTAGTCCCATAAAAAATAAGTTGAGCTGACGTCTCCTTCCCCAAATTTTCACACCACGCCAATGGGACGACTTGGGAGCTCGACCAGATTTAGTGATATCGTTTCAGTTACTGCGTAGGTTTTTAGAAGCATCTGGGATCCAGTCCACCATTCGACGCTAGTCCACGGCCATGACCACCATGCTGCCACAACTACATTTTCATAATTTTAGTGGAATTAATCTTATTATTTAAAAAAAATGTCTTTAAGATATTAATATCTTTGTAGCATTTTTTTGTGGTAATGTCTTCAAAAAATGAAGAAAATAAAACTTTTTAGACAAACTTCCCTCTAAAACAGCTTTTCTTTTTGCTTTTATTTTAAATGTTACTCATAGTTCCCCATTATGAATTCCATTTGATTTTTATTCCCATCATATTATTTCTTACTCAACTACTGTTGCTGCTTTTATCGGCACACTCTACAAGCCTAAGCTGTACTTTAAACACCTCTACCTAATTTTAAAATTACCTTCGTTGATTTGAAACCAAGAAAACAGATAACAGTGAAGTTAAGGCGAGAACGGTTCGTGTAAAGAAACGTCACAGAAGAAGCCCGCCAACATCTTTAGTCTAGTCGGCGCCGACACTCGCAGGCTGCAATGAAGTGATTTTGTTTAATAAACCCACAGATTCTCTCAGATCTTAACGCCCACTTTTTTATTCTCCAAATACATTCGGATTGTGCTATCAGGATAATTTCAAAACACGAAGCTATATTTGATCAATGGAAAATTGCTTTTAATAAATTAATTTGACTTTTTAAGCATTAAGGGGGGAAAAAAGGAATGTATAACGTAGCAATCTCAAAATTATTTTGTTTCGTTTGATGATTTTGAAACAAATTTTTTTTCATGGTTAGATGATTTATTTTGAAAAATACTTCTTTTTGGACTTTTCTTTCGAAACTTTTAGCTTTGTGTAGGTAGTTGTTTCTTAGGATACTAACAGTTCCATCTGAACTCTTCTTATTTCATGACTCATTTTGTATCAACTGAATTGGTGCGTCACAGTACCAAAATATAAATATCAGAAGTGATTGATCTTTCGAAGTACAATGGGTCTTTCACATCTGCAACGTCATTCTTTGTCAGTTGCTGAAATTCTAAACTTTCTGGAATAAAATTGCGAATGCGCTGCAATCTATTAATTAACTTTATTGGTATTTTAGAGATAACGTGTCAGCTTTGTAGTTCCCGAAAAGTACATTGAGTCTAGAAATTATTTTTGTATTTTACATCAACTTAAATGTGTGCTTCTCGTGAGACGAAGAGTTTTTTTTTTTATTTTTTATTTTTTATTTTTTTTCCTTCTTCAAGAAGAGACAGTTTCAAAATGAAAAAAAAAATTGCGGTTTAAAAGAAATTTGTTTGGATTAATAAAAGCGTGAAAAGATGTAACATTTTTCAAAATGGATTGATATAATTCTGGGAAAAATTAGCGCATTAAAAAATTTAGCAGTAACTAAAAAAACATTTATTTAAATTTTAAAAAAGTATTTTAAGTTTTAAATTAGCTACTCTGGTTTCCTGTAGTTTTATCAGATGAAATATGAATGCACAGTTTTGATATAAAAAAAATTGCTTTTCAATAAGAAATATAAATGGTACACTTTCCGTATTGAATCAATTTTTCGCTAAAGGTAATATTTTAAAATTATTTTCAAAATGTACAAAAACTGTAAAAGGAGCGAAACGGTATATACTTACAAAAGAAGATCCTTTTTATTATTTGTGTATATGAAAAAGTACAATTTAGCAAAAATTAGACTAAAAGTCCTGTAAATAATTGCTTTACAAATAACTTAGCAACAAAATTCATTTGGATGAAAAAATAGCTTTATATCTAAAATAAATCCCGATGAATTTTAAATTAAAATAAGAAAGAAAATTAAAAGAGATAATAAATATTTTGGCATTATCAGTTTACTGGAAGTGGAAAAGATTTCTTTTCAGGTAATTTATGAGAAATGACATGTGATGAATGTTGTTTCTACATATATAGTATTAGATAAATTCAAAAGAAGTCTTAAAAATTGCAATCGTCTATAGTTATTGCTATACAAGGTGTTTCTATAAACTCATGGGCAAAAATTCACACGGTTATAAAATACATCTAAACTAGCTATATTTTCTCCATAAGATGCATAGATGGAAAACAAGAACTGAACCACTACACGGCGTTTTAATAAAGCTATAAAGCGTGAATCATTTCTACCGTGGATTTCAGGAGGCTATGACCTTTTCCTGATCATTGTAAGTCGCCATGCCTCTTGAAATTCATGGTTGAAATGGCGATGCGTAAGAAACCTCGCGCTTTATGTTTTTCATTACAGCGCCGTAACGCGGTTTACAGCCAACTTTCCATGTATGCGTTGCATACTGAAAATAGCTTTTTTAATTGCATCATATCACCCCTTAAATGTTTGCCCATGAGTTTCGAAACATCCTATAGAAAAGAAACTGAATAATTATTACTTAGAATTAGAATTTATAAAAAATGTTATCGTTTAGTAATTTTAGCGATTTAACTTTAAACTACATAAGGTATGAAATTCTTCATCACAATATTAAAATACTTAAGAAAATTAAAAGTAATTTATTAAAACTCTTTGTTTTCCGATAAATGTCAAATGATCACACGTACGATACCCCCTTCAAAAAGAGAGGGTGGGCCTTCAAAGTTCCGTACTTCATCCAAATAACTCAATAAATATTTTCAGATCATATTAAATTAAATAAATTAAGATAAAAATTTAAACAGAAACGCGTTATTACGCCTTTATATATATATATATATATATATATATATACACACACACAAGGAGTATGTTTTAATTATTACTGAGAAATAACCTAGATAACTGGAAAACATTTATTCAGCATTCTTATTGATCCTTTACATTGTAGCTACTTTCTTCAACAACAACGCCAGTAGTAAAAACACATTATTAACTAACTAGCCCGATAAAGATGTCTTTTTCAGCATGATTGATATAGGCGCAGCAAAAAGCTACAGATCAACTTTTCTTCGGCCCCACTGGACAGGGTTCGAAACAGTCACTGACACTTCAAGATCAGACAACTCTCTCTCCCTCCACGGACTCGGAAAAACACACAACGCTGAAACATAATCAAGAGCCTACAAATAAGACAAAAAACAAGAGAGTTTATCCCAATATCTAATATTCGATTTTTGAGAAAGAAAACTTTAATGAACTTTCGCGAAATTTTATCAAAACATCCAGCAAAATGAATTGTTGAATATAAGGAACCCATTTAAAAAAAGAAAAAAGTGCATATGAAATGTTATGGTAATATATTTGTTTAGGTAGTGTTTCTTTATTACATATGTCTTATGAATATCTTATTTCCAATTTTAATTTATTTTTGTCAATGCATACATCGAATCAAACGTGCTATTATTATTATGATAAATATTTTATAAGCTTTAATTAAGATGAAAGCACTCCAAATTTCCCCCCCTTAAGTGTGATCTGATTTTCAATTTTTGAAAAATTATCACCTTATCTCTGTCCTGTATTTCCATTCACCCGGGTGTGAGAACTTGGCATTCCTGACGTCAGAGGGAATGTCAGAAAAATAGACACGTAAAATTAGTCATGTACGACAATTTAATGAACTATTGAATTGCACAGCTAATTTTATTATTAATATAAATATATTTTTAAGGCTTTCGTTCTACTTGCCGTTTTGATTTCGTCAACGTGATGTCAACCCTATGGAATTTCTACTACCGTTCTCAATTTTTCCTATTCCATCTATTTGAATTCAAAACAGCACATCCGAAAGAACAAAAAATAATGAAGGTTGCTGCAGAATTATAGATTCTCTCCGATTTTTTAATATATTTTATAATATTTTAAAGACCGGAAAACCCACAAACAAATCATTAAAATTAGGAAAATTTTAATTGCATATGAAACATTTCATTGCTTTTTTGTTCTTTCGGATGCACTTATTTGCATTCAAATAGATAAAATTCCAAAACGGTATTTTATCTATTTGAATGCAAAAGAGGGCAAAATTTGAGAACGGTAGTAGAAATTCCATTAGGTTTAACATTACGTTCACAAAATAAAAATGCCTTGTAGAATGGTGACTTAAATCTTCACAAACATCTTAGTCACCTCCGTAGAGTTTTTCAGCGATTGAAGGATACTAATCTAAAACTCAGTCCTAAAAACATCGATTTCCTAAAAGTACATATCTGATGTCTGTAGAAGGAATGATTATTGATCCACAAAAAACAAGAGCTGTAAAAAAAAGACATCGTACAGAAACAATTCACGAGCAACGTAGTTAAATGAGATAATGAAACTATTAAATAAACTAAGCGAAGCAAAAGCAGTTTAACTGTACAGAAGAATTTTAAAGAGCATTTAATTACTTGCACACTCTGACACAATTACATCAGTACTGGCCTATTCTCAACCGAACAAACAATTTAATGTAAATTGCAATGATGAAATCGGAGCCTTGCTTTCTCAGAAGTCTTACAAAGATGAGTGCGTAATCGCCTATTTTAGTAAGAGACTGGGGAAAACCAAAAGAAATTACTGTATTACCAGAAAATAACTTCTATCAGTCATAAAATAAGCGGAGGATTTCTGTCATTATGTGTGCAGCAAGAAATTTATTCTACGGACCGATAGCTCCCTTTAATTGGTTACTCATTTTTAAGCAACCTGAAGAAAAAGTAGCAAAAAAGATGCAACGACTCCAATAGAATGATTTTGAAATTCAGCATCGGAAAGAACGAAATCAGGGTAATGCAGATGCCCTGTCAAGGAAGTCCTTTAAAGTGAAAGTACATATCTGAAGGTAGATACCAAAAGGTATTTACAGCGTTATAATGTAGGGGCTTCTTTTGAAAAGATGGCTGCAGATATCTTTGGACATTTTCTGTGACTCAGAAAGGTAAAAGATACATACACGTTATTATGAGTTATTTCACTAAATACCGGAAGCTCTTCCTACACCAGATCAAAATGTATCAACGATTACTGACATGCTGATAAAAGAATGGATATCACGAGACGGAGTTCTTCTTATATTACATTCAGACCAAGAAAAGAATTTCAACTCAAATTTATTCAAGAAACTCGACAATCTCTTATGCATCTAGAAGTCCCAACTGACACTACACGCACAACCTGATGGAGTGATGGAACATAACTATTTCGAATAACTTGTTTATATACATTTCTAGACATCAACCTGGACGACCGGAAGCCGTCTTCGTTTTACATCTACGGATCTACATAAGTGCTATACATAAAACGATTGGTTTTGTCACCTTATGAGATGTTGTTTGGATGGAAGTCTTCTTTTACCATATGATCATTTACTTGAAAATAAAAGTAATACCCCCTCCTCTGTGATGAATACATTTGTGCTGTGCAGACACTTTTGGACAGTGGCCATCGTTTCATAAATATTAGTGTAGTTTATAATGAAGACTTTTAGTGCTAATGTGATATTGTGATTTGAATTATCATGTTCAGAGATAGTACGAAAATTGAATCGTTGCCACTGTATATTTTTATGTCAGTATGCTAACTGTCCCTATTAAAAAGGAAATATAGTGCATCTTGTAAGGATCCTCAGAATACATTTGGATTTTCCCGGAAAGAATCTGCTTTTTAATTGCGTGAACCTTTCTTGCATTCGAAGATAAAAACGATCAACCACATAACAACAACAACAAAATGTGAAAATGAACGTTATCTTAATCATAACAATATTGACAAAATATATGTGGATTAATCAAACATAGCGGCAAGCATGTCTTGTAAAAAGTCTGCAACCTATTAACCTCCCAGTCAATGTAGTGGGAGTGAAAGGGGAGTTCTGGTTGATTATATTCTGGACACTTGTATTACGCTAATTTTTGTGGTAGTAGCATTTCTATAACATACCTTTTGGTGACTCTAATCACTACATTTCCTACAGTAAGCTTTTTTTTTCTTTTGCATAACAAGCCCTCAGAAGCTTACCTTCTTTAGGTAGGAACGGGCTTCACGAATCCGAGGGACCTCTACCCTACTGCTTGTTATCATTTTTATCTCTTTTTTTTTCCCCCCAATTTTTTCAATAGGTGAAACTGTCTAAAACACAGTTTCACCTATTATTGCGCAGCATAGCCATATCTGGCTCTAGCGCCATTTAAATATCACTATCATGCACACATAGCATAACAAAGACTCCTATCTAGTTTCTTGATGCTTCGGTTAAACTTCGTCAATTTCTTGATCAGAATCTGTATTATATATATATATATATATATATATATATATATATATATATATATAT
>BMAW01103545.1:728-11600 GCA_019974015.1 Nephila pilipes
CCCCCCCCCCCCCCCCCCCCCCCCCCCCCCCCCCCCCTCCTTAATTAAAAATTTGGTACCTAAATAAATTATTTACCTAAATCATCTGAATAGCTGATTTGCTGGCATCACTTGTTTAACTAGCACTAGCAGGCAATATGATGTGTATCATATGAGAAACAGTCACAAAACTCAATATGCGAAGGCGTTACTTCTTGGAACCAACCAACTCCTTACACCCTGAC
Source organism: Nephila pilipes (assembly GCA_019974015.1). Classification (NCBI taxonomy): domain Eukaryota; kingdom Metazoa; phylum Arthropoda; class Arachnida; order Araneae; family Nephilidae; genus Nephila; species Nephila pilipes. Next base: position 953 of record BMAW01103545.1, read on the forward strand.
CCTTCTGCTCTCAAAAATCCCCCCCCCCCTGTTTCCAATTTTTCAATAAGACAATTCCTTTGGACCAATGTTCCAGATGATGCTAGATCTCTAGAGAAACATGTCGCCATAAGAATAAAATCTGTGGAAGTGTACAAAAAGTTCTCTCTTCGTTTTACAGCGACAAAATGTTTTCGTCACTGCCAGTGCCGGAAAATGCCACTGTTCATTAAGTCCAAACAATGGCGGTCGTATTCCAGCAACTGATCAAGGCGAACTGTGATAAGCAGTTCCTGATAATCAGTTCTCAACAATTATTTTTATTATTAAAATTTAACATTATAAAATTTACAAAAATAATATAAAGCTCATATCATGGCGAAATAGCTACATGGAAGCCGAAAACTGTATATTGCCTTCCCGTTATCAAGCCGTTCCCTAGCTTGTCGTGCATCATTTCTGAAAATTGGGACTCCCTTAAAACCCCGAGGGGCGTGGGATAAGTTGTTAAAATCGGGACTGTCCCGCTAACGTCTGGTCACCTTACATAAAACTACATTGTTCTTATTTAGATAATATCTTAAAAAGAAATTTCGTTTTTAGGAGGCATTTTCAATTATATATAGTAAGGAGTCTCATTGATAATTATTACTGTAATATAAAGAAGTTAATAATAAAACATTTGTCCACAGAAGTTAATTTAAATAATTACTGTTCAGTGAAGACTTTTAAAAAAGAAAACTAACTGGTTTGATTGTTTACTTAAAGAATCATAATTGGAATTCAATCTATTTAATAAATAATATATTGAAATTCATATAACACGCATAACTCTAAAAATTCAATTTCCTCTAATGACCAACAATGCATATACTGATAAAGTGAAGCTCTAGTGTCCGTCACACCTTACGTCTTCATCTCCACTCACAAATATATTTGGCAATAGATCACTTTCTTCACACACCCATCATTCCCTCAAAACCAAAACAAATGTCTTCAATGAGCGAAAGCGTACAGGTTCGTTAATAGACAAAGTAAAAGCTGTCAAAGTTCTTAAACACTTTGTAAAATATGTCGTGCATCCTTCAAGGATATGTGGGCAGTTTTAATCTGCGATAGGCGGACTTAGGGTGCGGTGGGCCTATCATGTGACAAATGATGAGTTTCTTAATTCTTTTCATGTTAGAGGTCATCCCTCCCCGGGGAAATTCATCTCATATTTCAATCTAATATCAGTTATAGCTTACAATTTATTGCCATAAAATAAAGCGCGCGTCGACATGAATATTTGAAAGCTTTTTCTCGTGTCCATTTAGGGTATTGTACTCGTGTTTATTGCTAGAAATGATTATGTGTTGCTAAAGGTTGTACATAATAACTTGATAAAAAAAAGGAACTTTATATTTCCAGTTTTGAGCTTGTTTTATTGTACACAAGATAATTTTTTTTTTGTACTTTTATCGCATATTACATTGAAGTAACCAGTAATAACTTACATGCAGGATGGTGGGAAAAATCATTTCAATAAAAAAAAGGGAGAATATTTAATGAGAGACACTCTCTTTCATAAGGTAAATAACAATAATTTTCCGATCCATACACTAATTATTAAAATAAAATTTTCAGAATCCCTTTTATTGTATAGCCTTGAATTTTCAATGCATGCATGAAATTACTTTTATTTTCTCTGAATTGGTGCTTACATTTTGAGACATTTAAGCTAGAAAAAAGTTGATACACACACGTGGGTCGTTCAATAAGTCTTTAGAAAATCCAAGAGATGGCGCTTATAGCAACGAAAATGGCTTGTTTTTAAAAGTATCGAGATTTACTAGACAGCCGTTCAAATCTCAGTTACTCGTATTTGTGACCATGACGCCTTTTGCAAATCAAAATTCTTTGTCATAACTTTTCCGGCTGACGAGATCATCCTCACTTTCTTTGGAGCAGATTCACCGGAAACAACTAATCATTTTGATTTTTGCCTGGTTTCTGATGTATAACGATTAATTTGTTTGTCATCGACGTAGCAGCAATCAAATTAGAAATACAAGCAGAAATATGCAAGGAGAAATATTCATTTTCCAGAACACACATATTGTTATAGAAAATTAGCAGGTGTCTGATTTTGAAGAAAAAATAAATACCTAAAAATCAGCAGATGCCCCGTTTTGAAGAGAGAAAAAAAAATAGTCACGTTATTCATCCTTGAAAAGGTGACAAGTTATGAAAATTTGTGCCCCAGTCATTATTATTCTAATCCCATGCTCAAAAATCATTGATGATCTTCCCTTCAACCGGGTCACAATCATAAGAAAACTATTTTTTGCTTTATACAAATGCTTCTAATAATGATGGGTGCAAAATATAACACAGGAAAGGCGTAAAAAACTTGTTCACCCAGTTAATTACATATCACTCGCTTCCACTGTTTCCTTCTTGTCGAACCGTGCAACACGTTAGGAGATCACGAACTGTGCAAATGGAACAACATATCATTCTCGCAATTAAAAACTTCAATAAATCAAAATTCTAACTGTATATTATGTTCACTGAGTGACTCTTTAATTGAAGCAATCTATTATTAGGAGCTTTCTTATTTGATAAAGGAAAAATAAGAAGGAATTTTTCAGTCATATATTTAAATGACTGTAACTTTTTGACAGCTTTTTTAGTTATAGTTAAGACTCTATATTATCGTAGATGTTTAATTGTGAATAATGTTATCAATTAAATTTGACAGTCAAGCTAATTTTATTTAAAATAAAAAATGGCTGTTCTAAAATACTTAGCAAATTGATACGTTTTAACACTATTTCTACCACGGTTTTTCGTGGACGGTAATTCTTAATCAAAATCTTTAACCTTCCTTCAAAATCTTTTATTAAAAATGATGCTATATTAAATTAATTTATCACTTCAGAAAAAAACCAGCAAGTCACATGAGGTAAAAATGATTGAACTTAGCATATAATTTAAGTTAATAATTTAATGATTATTTTACACATTCGCTTAACTCTTTTACTTAAAATTGATGGCAAAGAAGTTATAATGGGTTTTGGTACATTTATTTAAAATTTTGAAAATGTCTTTGAATATAAATTGACATATTTACTTGGCTAGAAATTTGTAGCATTACAAAATAACACTCAGTTACAAATAAAAATTGTATATTTTTACTGAATACCAGAGTGGTTTAAACATTAAATTATGCGAATTTTACACAGACTTAGCTTTTCCGCATCTGAGACACACAATTGCAAATCTCACATTTTAACATGAATTTGTAAAACCATGTCATTTTATTAGCAAATTCATTAGATTCCCTTTTGTTTCATCAATTCTAAAAAAAATAATTCAGAATTAATTACATATGTTTACAATGAAGGATTACGCAACTTCAAACGTATTAATCCAATTGAAATCTGTTAATCCAAGCTTTAGACATTATTATCTACATTGGATAATTTAGAACAACGATTCCCAAATGGAACTGGAAGACATTGATTTTTTCTCAAAGCGATGTAAAAATATTTCATACATAGAAAAAAAAATATTAACTCACCAAATATCATTGGAATATTGATAGAACTAAAATTGTTGTAGAAAGTTGGATCCCAAATTATCAAGTGTTGAGAACTGTTGATTTAAATGAAATCTTTGAAACTTTGCGAATTAGTTAAATTGGGTACATTTCACTATTCTGAAACTTATATGGATGAATGCTATGATGTTAACTTGTCCCCCAAACATCTTAACGATATGTCATTAGGTTACCATCTTCATCTTAAATTTTAATAATTTAATTTAATAATTTAGAAAATATGATTTGAAATTAGTAAGAGCAGAGAGAGAGAGAGAGAATGTTTTCAGTAACTTTAAAGCGCAATTCCATTGCTACATTAATCTAGGGGAAGGAAGTCACTATTTTTAGTTATAAGAAATCTGAAATATTGTGAATCATGCTGTTATTTATTAATTAGTTTCGAAAATAAGCCTATATTTAGAATAGCAAAATTGAATGCGTTCATCTCGTTAATATTATTATTTTGCCTCCATTGTTCTTTACTTCTTCTTACCAAGAAATTTCTTTTCATTCTTTTTGTTCCTTTCCCTTAAAGTAAAAAAAAAAAAAAAAAGTTATTTTGTATCTCATTCTGTTCCATGCAAATTGGTTACATTATTAAGGCCACATCCTTTCGCCGCTTAATGTCTTGTTCTGGTTTAAAATTTTATAGCTTATCAACTATATCTAGTAAATATAGAAAATAACTGCGAGAATCTGAGTTTATTCTAATCTGTCTGAGAAAGAAACAGTTTCTACTGACTTTATGACTTTTAGAAGTGTTATTTGCACCTCAGAATCTCCGCAATTATACAATAAAATTAAATATGAGTAGTAAATAATATATATTTATAAGTTATCTAAAGTTATTGTATAATTAATATTAACTAAAAGATAATTACAAAGAATTTGGAATTATTTATTTCAGACATATGACAAAAGATGAAATAAAGATTGCAACTATTAATTCTTATTTTCATAATTATCATATCAAACAGATAAACATATAATAACATATAATATTTAACATACACAACGCTATTGAATTCTCTATTTTAATAGAAATAAAAAAAAAAAGCATATCAAAATTTATCGAATAAGAGGAACTTTTTATTTGTTCTTTAAGAAGCATATTTGATTCTCAGTATTATACTTTTTTACTCCATCAACAATTTCTGAACAGTAGGTTTTAGTTTTAATATAAAAATATTAATAAAAAGAATCTGAAGTATTCTTTTAAAGTATAGAAATTGATCGTAGTTATTCTTCAAGAAGACTAAACAATTTTATTCCAATTTACGATTAAGAGAAAAGAGAGATAGTATTAACTAAAAGAAGACCTTGCTCGCAAGCTGCATTCACCTGCCGAGGCTACGCTTTAATAAACATCAACATTGAGCAAAAAAAAATATGATTCAGAAAGCTTCTGATAAATAACAAGACGCATAAAAATAAATAATTCGATAATTTGACCAGTTCACTTAATATTTTTTTTCGGAAAATCCATCCCAAAACAAATTACAAATGTAATCGGGATACTCCCTATAATTAAAACTAATTAATGCAATAATTAAAAAGCTTCTGAAGACCAACCACACAGAAAGAATCACGCTACATTCTTGTTCATATTAAATACAACAAACCGCATACAAATTACTGAAATGCAATACGCCGACCGTTGCCAATATTTATTATATCCCCAGCAGCATCACATATTACAGGAACTGGAGTAAAACATAAATTACAATCTAGGTCTTATAAAAAGAACGTATAATATATCACTTTTTATTAAAATAATATCGCTTTTTATCTTCCTGTGCTTCAATTACTCTTAGCAACATTTTCGGACAAGACAAACTAGATCCGCCATGCCCCTTGTGAATCACGATTTCCATATCAGAGTACGATAGTATCACCTACCCCTATCAAATTCACCAAGGGGGAGGAGGGGTGATACTGCGAGTTACCATCACCAATCACGGCATCGACATGTTATGGTTCTTTTTCTTTTTTTTTTTTCTCTTTTTCTTTTTCCCTAAGCAATTTTTCGTTTTGCTTTCACGTTCCCCAAACTTCGTGATACATTCATTAAACAATAAATGTCATAAATCCTATGGTACAAAGTAATTACTGGGCCAGCTTTGCGCAGCCGCGAGATGAATGCTAATACGAGTCCCAACAAAGGATTTGCGATGTCAAAAAGATGAATATTTATGCACAGAGTGGATGACATGTTTTCAATTAGTGCACGTTCTTTGAGAATTTTTGGTGAATTTTTTTCCCCCTTCATACATGTTAATGTCTTTTATTTTCTAGTGTATTTAATTCATTTTATTTTCGGCTGAATAAAAAAAAATAATGAATATTTTTATGACAGATAATGTTATTTTTTCTTTCTCTTTTTTTTTTTTTTTTTTTTTTAAGATAAAATTTTTTTTTTCCTTCAAAAAATATTTGATTGTATACCCAAAGCAGAGCTTAGCTTCCCTTAGAAGTTAAGATTATTCATGGTTCTGAGAAAAAGTTTTATATATATATATATAATATTAATGAATTTATTTCTTGTGATAAATTTCAATCTTGAACCAATATTACAATGGTGTAAAAAATTAGGAGAATTTTTCTATTTGCTCGATTATCTCTAAAACTACTGGACAGATTTTAATGAAATTTGGTGTGTACATAGGGTTGATATAAAAAAAAAAAATTCAACAGTTACAATACACACGCATTCACTCATCGGAGTCTGAAAGTATGAAACAGCAATTGCAGAATAGAACCAAAAAAAAAGGGTTATTAGGGGGTATGGTCCCATCTTACAGATAAATAGGCCCCGCATAGAGATTTTATGTTGGAAATAAGGGAGTTTATGAGACCCTGTGGTAATTAGTCTCTCTCGTTCAGCAACGCTGTTTTCATGTCTTGCATGATTCTCGGAGGGGAGTATCGAATTGCAATTGCCCTCTCCAGAAGGTCCCATGCATGCTCTATAGGATTGTGGTCTGCAGATTTGGCTGGACAATCCATCCGGTGAATATCCTCACTTTCCAGAAAATCGTTGACTAGAAGAACCCTATGTGGCTTCGCGTTGCCATCCATTAAAAGGAAATTAGGCCCAATCGCAAACCTGAAAAGGCGAACATAGGGTCCAAGACCTCATCCCTATACCTCTCAGCAGTCACAATGCCTCTTTCAAAGACATGGAGGTGTGTGCGGCCATCCAACATGATGCCTGCTCTGACCATCAAGCCTCTGCTGCCGTAATGGTCGATTTCTCGGACACTGGAGGGCAGGTAGTGGGTCTATGGTTCTCTCCATATGAAAATACGGCGAAAATGACTGGTTAGACTGAATCTGGACTCATCAGTGAAGAGAACGGTCACCCATTGATTCATGCTCCAATCTGTATGATCTCTACATCATTTTAAGTGGACTCTCTTGTTCGCAGAACTGAGCTGGACGCAAACAACAGGTCTGCTTGTAAACAGCCCTCTCTCATGAAGTCTTATGGAAACAGTTATCCTTGAAACTCGGGTTATTGTGGCTGCATACAACTCATGAAAGACCTGAGAAGCTGTAGCATCCCTGTTATGTCTCGCTGTCATGGATAAATGGTGATGTTCTCTGGCCGTCAAGGCTCTTGGACGACCTTGCCCAGGCTTTCTCTCGACGGATCCGGCATCTTTAAACTGTTTCCATAAGTTGGGCACGACGCTGGGCGTTAAATGGAATTCTCTACAAATCTGTATTTGAGACTGGCCTTCTTCTATTCTACCCACAATTAACCATCCCCATTCAATCATTTAAACCTTGGTCGTTATTCGCTCTTACTGTTTGAATTTTAAACTAAGCGATTGCTGCAAAAACACACACACACATACACACACACAAAGAAACTCGGCAAAATGTGCTAGTGAACGAAATGTAGATTTTGGCACGCGCGCTTATAAATCCTATTTTTCGACTAGTTCCGCCCCTTACACGTATACGCTTACGTATTCGATGTACAAGATTTGCATCTTTGTTTCGAAACAGTATTTTTTCATTTCGTTCAATTATTTTCATGAAATTCTACAAAATATGCAAATTCTCTAAATTTTGAACACCAGAGTATTATTTAGAAAAAATAATACACCTATATTAAACATAAAAAAATAAGCAAACTAAGGGTATTACACAAGGATGACTTGCGAGCAATAGTTTGGTGGATATTTACTTACATTATTATGAACAAAATTATATTGATAGAGGTAATTTTATTATATTTAGACAAAGAAGTGATCTACTTGTGTCGAATTATAATAAGCCTACTGAAGATAAACCTAACTTATCCTTTTATCTTACGTATTTAAATCTAATTCAAGCTTATACTAGTAAATATGAAACAGAACATTTAGACATACAATTAAAATTTTTGATAGTAAAATTATTAATAATATATATGAAAAGAAAGACAGCTTTAAATTTCAATTTAATAAGTTTTTTTTTGGCGTAGCTGTTGACATATTTCTATCTTTAGAAATAGTGTATTTAATTATATTATTATAAATAATAATTTAGTAAGTTATTTTATCCCAAAAATAACACTTACACGAAGTTTATCAAAAGTTAACCAATTATCCTATGAATTTTATTGATAAACAAATAAAAATGATTAAAATACATTAAATTAATTTTTTTTTGTATATATATGGGTACGTATATATATGTGCATGCATATACATTTTTGGTATAAATAACATTTTTGCATTTAGTATTGCATTTAGTTTATAATTATGTGACTAGTTTATAGATTTCAAATATTTTTACAATTAAGTCATTGTTTAGCTAATCATTTTACACTAAAATTTTAGTAAAAAACTTATCACCAGATAGATACTTACTTTTAAATCTATTTCTTTGTTCGAATTTTTGAATTTTAATTATTTTTAAGAATTTTATTTATTACTGTGAACAATATTTTTTAACCATTTTCCATTTTCATCTAGGTTTAAAGATTCTTAAAAATAATACTTAAAATTTTTAAGACAGGTAAATTTAAGTAAATAATTTTTTACTCGTAAAATCAAACAATCAATCAAATTGTTTGGTGCTAAAAGCTTTTCCTGGTAATAAGTGTAAAGCCACATATTGGAAAAATGGCTTTAGTACATCATCAGTGTTTGTATGAACATCATCATATGGTAAAAGTTTTTTTAACTATTTTTTTTTTGTTAAAATTATTTAATAATGTGTAAAAGTTAGTATAATTTATTTTGGTTCAAATGAACTTGCTTTCTATCTTTTTTCTTTGGTCTAACTTTTGTTTTGGGTTCTCTGCTTATTTTGATTTAATACCATTTTGTTATAATTTTCAGAAGTGTGATGAGTTGGATCTGTAAAATGTTACTAGTAAAAAGACACTTTTCTCAGTCCCAAGTCTTAGAACAACTTAAAATCACTTAATCTCCATTTTTCAATTTAATTCCTTAATAATTCATTTCTTTCAATGTATGCTTTGTAGGTCTTGGCTAAGCTTTGATATATTGTACTTCGTTGTAATTTTTAAAGCACTGGTTTTATACATTAATTTTTAATTATTCGCCTATTTAATATGTATTCTTGAATATCATGTAATATTACACTTTCTATAATTTAGTGACTTATTTTCATTATATTTTTGTATGTTGAAAATTCTAGATAATTACAGATAATGTAAAGATTGTGGTATTAGGACTCGAACACACGGTTCAACGGTTGATTGATTAGTTTTATTAAAGTCATACCAGAAACAATATGAAGGCTATTGGCGGCGGACCTTGTTATAATAAACCTCAGTCAAATGAAGAGGACGACACCTGTGCAAGCACTTCCCTTGCTTAACTTCCCCATCACGCCAACGAGAGGACTTTAAACCTCGACAGATTTAAAGTACATCAGCCAAGGCAACATGGCGGGTTTTAAGTGGCTTCCAGGCTCGAACCCGCGACTCGACGAAATGCGCCGGCCGTGAGTCCACGACTACGACCACTAGGCTACCGCGGCCACCCACGACTCGACGAAATCAACGCTAGTAGTGAGTTCTCGACCATAGCCACTAAGATATGGCAGCCATCTATATACAATATGAGTTTCTCTGATAAGGTATATAATATCAATGAAAATCAACAGAAATCTTAAAATCGATGAAAATTTTGTAAACATTTTGATAAAGTGTCTCGAGAAACAAGAAAATATCATCAGAAGTCCCTTTCTGTAGAATTTTAATAAATAGCCCGATTATTTAAAAATGCCTCAAAGATTTTATACTGTGAAATTCGAGCTTCAAAAATATTAATAAGTTTAATATTTATTTTTAAATGAAGTTGAAATTATGGAATTCAAAAAAAGTCTGATTATGAAATTGAGTTCAGAAACAGCGTAATAAGTAATTTTGGGAAAAATTATATAATTTGATAACGTGAAAAAAAAGTATTGAAAATATACACATTTTGAACATATTACACACACACACATATATATGTAAAGTCCGGGTATTCACAACGATGATACTTCGGTTAATTCGAAGTTATTTATTCTTATTAAAAAAAATTATGTACAGACACTTAAGTATGAAATTAAAGAAAAACGTAAACAGTTCATTCCAGTGAGGATGTGCTCCGTGCACTTATTTCGTAAAGCAATTTTAGCGCCGATATATCTATGACACTCCGTGTGCCCACTCCCACTCGTAATGGCGTCTTCCCGCGCAAACGTCTTCTTTCCCCTAGCGAAATGTCGCCGAGACAGTAGCAGCGCTCTCTGGTGGTGAGACGTTCTATGGCCGCGTTCTGGGTGATAAGTCAAGTTCGATTTCCACATATATATATATATACACACACATATATATACATATACATACACACACATATATATATACATATATATACATTATACATACATACATATATATATACACATATATATATACATATACATACATATATATATATATATATATATATACACATATATATATATACATATACATACATATATATACACACACACACACACATATATATATATATATACATATACATACATATATATACACACACACACACACATATATATATATATATA
>BMAW01103547.1:6279-48102 GCA_019974015.1 Nephila pilipes
CTTTTAATTTCTAACGTTGTTGTAGAAGAGAGTCGCTGCAATGTGAATTACTCATATACTGGATACTTTCTTTAGAATGCAAGATGAACGTGTAATGTGCAAAATTTGATTCTTATGCATTTACGACCTTAGAAAACTAAAAATTTGTAAGAAAATGCAAATTAGAAGGAAAACATTAGAATTGTTGCCTGAAATACATTAAATCGACGGAGAATAGAATGCAAGTGAAATTAAAATCTTTGTTCATGTTCATGAATTGCTAGAAAATTTTAAAAAAATCAATAAGTTAATTTTCTTCATTACATACAAAAAGCACATTTAATATATAGGCTATTGACTGAATAGATAAACATTACCTATTTTTTAAATCAAAAGAGAAACATTTTATCAAATGATGAATCATTCATAAATTCTAAACCTAATGGAGATTGCACCTTCTGAGAGCAACTCTCCAATGCCAACTGAAAGCCTAATTTGCGAAACTATCCAGAACTTAATCCACCAAATTAACCTATTAAACCCGAGAATAAAATACATCAAGGAACTAATTGAAGTCGAAAAGAAAAACCCACTGAAAAGAGACCCTAGACCAACCATGGAACTCCAAACTGAAAAAGGAACCTTGGAAACAGAACTTGAAAGACTTACAGGTGAGCTGAATTCTTATTCACTTTGCCCAGTACAAAATTGCAAATTACATAAAGATCTAAATTTCAACTTAAATAATCTAAAAAGTCTAAGAAAACGCATGGCTGAATCATGCAACATTACTGATGTAGTTAAGCCTAACGAACCAACTCCGAGTACTAGCAGAGCTCCTAAAGCCCAGAGAACTATCGATCAAGATGGATTCCTAATACCCACTAGAACATCTAAATTTAATAAACAACTCAATCCTCAAAATAATATAAACTTAAATACAAGCAATAGTTTTGATACGCTTTCGGACTGCGATCCAGACGAAGCTGAAATCGACCTACCCCCACCCCCTCCAAAAATCCAACCAATCATGTTAAAGCTCACCCAGAACTACAACCTGATCATCCAAGCAATTAATAGAAATTATCCGAAGGCCACCTGCAAACTCTCAGGACAATATATAAAAATCAACCCTGAAAGCGAAGATGACCATAGGGGAATAACCACCCAACTAACAAATATGAAATCTGAATACTATGTAATACAACCACTTTCTGAGAGGCCTTTGAAAGTCTGTATACGAGGCCTACCAACTCACGCTGACCCTGATGACATAAAAGAAGACCTAGAATCACAAGGAATAAAAGTTCAAAAAGTCGCGCAACTGAAACAACTAAAAACCAAATTACCACTCCCCATTTTCATGATTGAAGTCAGAAGAACAGAAGACGCCCTGGATATATATAAAATACAAGCAGTCATGCACATGCTGGTGAAAATAGTCCCATTCAAAAAGAAAAATACAACCACGCAGTGTTATAACTGCAATTATTTTCATCATTCATCCATGAATTGCAGAATGAATACAAGATGCCTTAAGTGTGGAGCAAATCACCGAACTGGCGAATGCCAAATCAAAGAAAGAATAGAAAAGCCAACCTGCATCAACTGCAAACAAGATCACATGGCATCCTGGCAAGGATGTCCTCTTTTCCCCAAAAGAAAGCCTAAAAATGGAGAACCCACTAAGAAAACTAATGATAGAAACATAATACCCACAACCAGAGCAGTGACTGCCGACTTCACCTTTGCAAACATCTGCAGTAACAATGCAAATCAACAGATGGAGCCACCTGTCCTCCCAAACATTGTCGAAGCTTCAAACCAGTTTGAGCCATTAGATCCTCCTACTTTCAACACCAATAATAAAAATTCAAATTCAAATAATAATAGTACAGGCAATTTTAATTTTATAACTGCAATTAGCGAACTACAGAATCTATTTAACAAATTTCCTAAGTTATTTGAAGCCCTAAACAACATGTCAAAAGTCAGCAATGACCTAGACAAGCTCAATATATTTATAGCGGGTGTAGTCGCCTCACCACCCACATCTAAAATTCAATCTCCTCGGCCTCAAACTGGTTACCTGGAACGCCCTAGGGGTAAAGTGTCGTGATATTGAATTACGACACTTTATTGATAAGCACTCCCCAGATTTAATTTTATTACAAGAAACACATCTAGGACCGGGTATAAAATTCTCTATGCCTAACTACACCATACACAGAAATGACAGACCTAACACGAATAACAGATTCTCCGGCGGCACGGCAATCTTAATCAAAAAAAACCTCCCACACTACCAAATACCAACACCCACACTAAATGGTGTAGAAGCAACTATCGTTGCACTCACCCCTTCAGACGGAAACCCCATTCTTATTACCTCAATGTATATCCCACCAATTGTTAACACCTCACTTGTTCCAAAATACATACAAACAATACAAAACTTAGGGTCAATCTCATTAATTTGCGGAGACCTTAATGCTAAGCACACTAGCTGGGGCTGTTCATATAATTCATCTAGAGGAAATGCACTAAGAAATTTTGCCGATCGAAACGGCTTAGAAATCTTAGCCCCGCCCACACCAACACGCTACGGCTATAACTCCGCCTCCACCATAGACATAGCAATAACGAAGAACTTTGATTGGCCCGCTCAAATCCACTCGCTACCGGAGTTAAGTAGCGATCACAACCCAGTTCTTATCCATTTTGATACTCAGAACAAATACGAACTGCCGGAACCCAAAGTTCGTACAAACTGGGAACTATTTAAAAGCACTCTTCTTACAAACACAATACAAACATTCACACTACCCAAAGCACAAAGCGGAGAGGATATAGAAAACCAAGTCGCCGAATTAACACAAAACATTTTAAGTGCACATAAACTCGCCTCGAAACCCATAAAACACAACAGACAAACTTTTATCGGACAGGAGTTACGAGAATTATTCAGAAAAAGAAATAAAGCTAGAAAAATCTGGCAATTCACCCGTTACCCTGCTGATAAAGAAAACTTAAACAGACTCCAAAACGAAATTAGGCGAAAAGTGCACTTACACAAAAACAAAGATTGGGAGGATACACTTGAAAACCTGAATGCGGAAACCGGTACCCTTTGGGGTATGGCGAAAGTATTCAAAAGAAAACGAACTCCCATCTCCGCCCTTAAAGGCCCAGCTAATATCGCACTTAGTAATACTGAAAAATCAGAAACTTTGGCAGACTCACTTCAAAACCAATTTAAATTAAATGACATAAACACACCTAATCACGATGAAAATGTTACAGATGTCGTTCACAGCTACCTGCAAAATGATGGAAATTTCCGAAATCAAGTCTACCCACCACCATTAGCATCTGAAATAGCCGATTATATAAAGAAAATCAAAATCCACAAAGCTCCCGGAAAAGAAGGAATCACAAACAAAATGATCAAAAATTTACCTCAACTCTGCATATTCCAATTAAGAAACATTATCCATAATATGTTAGAACTCGGTTATTTCCCAAACACCTGGAAAACTGCCGTAGTCATCCCGATCCTGAAGCCAGGAAAAGATCCCACCCTACCAAGCAACTACAGACCGATATCCCTACTTCCAATTTTAAACAAAATAGCAGAAAAGATCATACACAATAGACTCTCCAACTTCCTCCAAGAAAAAGATGTAATTATCCACCAACAACATGGTTTCATACCAAAACTATCCACCAGCCACCAACTACTCAGAGTCATAGAATTTATAAAAACAGGATTCTTCAAAGGGAAGAAAACTGGAGCGGTTTTCCTGGACATCCAGAAAGCTTTTGACCGAGTCTGGCATATTGGATTAATATATAAAATGATACAGTACAACACCCCACCATATCTAGTAAAAATAATCAGTTCCTACCTTCAAAATAGAAAATTCCAAGTCACAGTAAATGAAAAACTATCAAATCCAAGATCAATAGAAGCCGGAGTCCCACAAGGAGGAATCCTCTCAACAAGTTTGTTTAATTACTACGTGAACGACATCCCTACACACCCAGAAACAAAACTATGCATGTATGCAGATGACACTGCGATATTAGCACAACATAAAAAATCACCTAACATAGGCCAAGCGCTAAACGAACACTTACAGATACTAGAAGCATGGTACTCTACTTGGAAAATTGCCCTGAATGTTTCCAAAACAGAGGCCGTCTTCTTTTCACGAGGATACAGAAAAAATGAACCAGACATCTTTCTGGAAAACAAAAATATACCCTGGTCTCTAGACACCAAATATCTTGGTGTAACGTTGGATAAAAAACTCACTTTCAAACAACATGTAATACGAATTAAAAAGCAGTACAGATCTGCAGTTAATAAAATTTTTCCCCTTATCTCGCGTAAATCTGCTTTAAGCAGACGTAATAAAATGCTTATCTACACCCTGATTCTAAGACCTATTCTGACCTATGCTAGCCCGGTCTGGTCACACTGTGCTAACACTACTTTTGACTTATTAGAAAAATCGCAAAACTCCACAATTAGAACAATAGCTAAAGCCCAATGGTACATGAGAAATACAGATATTAGATTTTCACTTAAACTCCCCACACTAAAAAATTTTATCAAAAAACTTTCTGCAAACTTCTTCCAAAAAATCGATACTTCAAATAATAAAACCATACAAGAAATAGAAAAATACACCCCAATAAGAAATAACCCTCAACTTCATAGACCCAGAGAAATCTTAATCCTATAATTTAAAATTATACAATAATTTAAACTTTCTAAAATCCAATACTAAATCACCCAACTCCCGCGATCTTAAAAACCAAAACTGGCATCATTAGCATCCGCCATCCACCCCTACCCACACACACTTATATACTCAAACAGCTCACTGCGCCACCGACCAATCACAACCCACGCTCTTACTGCGACCAGACCGAGCAAGCAAGCAGGAATTCAATAGACTTCTGCTGCAATATTACAATTAATTCTCCATTCTGCAATTAAATTTGATCATCCATTATATTTTTACTTTGTGATAACTTTACTTTCTGCAATAACTTTTTAAACTTTTTAAATTCCCTATAATACTCTTTTTTCATCAAACTATTGCAATTTTTAAAAAAATAACTTCCATAATAATTCATTAACTTCTGGGCAAGTGAAAAACCAAGGTTCAGTTCACCAATCATTTTTAAGCCATTTCACAGGGGATAGAAGCCCGTGAGGGTTAAGTTCCCCGAAATAATAGTTGTCGCTACACTTTCATAAATTCTAAATTGTATCATATGCGTTTGAAAACATTTTAAATATAATTCTATTTATTTATAGAACTGTTCCTTTATAAATTTAATGACGAAATCTGATTTAAATAGTTCAAAAATAATTGCATTTTTTTTTAAAAAAAAATTTAAGTGGTTTCACCGTATCGACTTCATTAAAAACCAGCAAGATTTATTATCGAAATACTATTGCGCAGATTTTTTTAGAAAAAATATTGTGTGTAATAATTTTTAATTAAAAATAAATGAAAGTCGAAATAAAGTATGTCACTTGATAAGCTTAGAAAGGAAATAATGCAGATAAAAATAAAATTCAAATTATATTCTTTTACAGATCTTGTCATGAACAAAATCTTGATGGTCAACGAAGATCCATCACTCAGACGGATGGAACTTCAGGAAACCGTCCATCCATAGATATTAGCTCCGACAAACCTCCGTCCTACGACGACATATTGGTGACACAGGATCAAGTAAGTACCACAGTAATAATTTGTGTCACAACTTTCAATTTAAGGCGCCCGTCTGCCCGCCATTTTGATTTCGTCAGCTTGATGTTAATCCTATGAGATTTCGACTTTAATTCTCACATCTTTACTAATTGATCCATTTGAATACAATAAAGTGCATATGAAAGAGCAAAAAATAATGAATGCTTCTGTGGAATTTTTTTTTTCTCCGATTTTTAATAATATTTCTAGTCCTGTTTTAATGATTCGTTTGCCAGTTTTCTGGTCTTTAACTACATTTAAATATTTTTAAAAATCGGAGGAAAAAAATAATTCCACAGAAGCATTCATTATTTTTTGCTCTTTCAGATGCACTTTATTGCATTGAAATAGATCAAATAGTAAAGGTGTGAGAAATAAAGTCGAAATTCCATAGGATTGACATTAAGCTGACGAAATCAAAATGGCAGGTAGACGGGAGCCTTAATGCTCTTAAAAAAATATATCCATGTTCATAAAAATAAACATTTGCATTCTCGTGCTCATCACAATCTTACTAATTTATGTGACTTAGATCAATAGATACGAGGATTATTTTTTGAATAAGGTCCCTTTGTGATTTAGAGTAAGAATGATTTGCAATCGACGTAATGCGCAAGCTGGTCTGCTCTCAGCACGATTTGTGCGCATTTAGACGCCATTTGCTGCGTACTGATCTATAGAAATTTATTATGTTTGAGAAAATTGAGACGCCCTCCTAATTCGATTCTTGAATTCAGGAAATATGACAGCAGCGGAAATTCACCGTCAAATTTATGAAATTTACTGTGAGAAAGAAAGTTTACTATGAGGGCCAGATAAGTTCGAAAGTTGATGTGAGTGTTTCTGCACAAACACAAGGTCTAACCAAGTCTTTTGTTTGAGAACAACTGGATCATCCACCTTACAGTCCAGATCTTGCACCAAGTGATTTTCACTTGTTTCTGTACTTATAGCTGATTGTTGGTCAATGACGACTAAGAACTGCAATCATGGATTGGGTTTCTTTATAGACGGCAGATTTTTTTTTCTTTGACGTAGGAGCTCAAAAACTTGTTGAGCGATGTGACAAATATTTGAACGAATATGAAAATTATGTAGAAAAGTCTGTCGAATTTGGTAAAAATGTATTTTGATGATATTTACAGCATTTTTCTTATTAAAAAAATGGACTGAATTTAAAAAATATCCCTCGTATTTTTCTAATAATTTGCATTATAAAATCAAGTATAAATTACACCGATTTAAAGTTTGCTCTCATGCTTAAAAATTTATATTTTAATTTTCAAGGTGACATCGCCACCGAATTTCAAAGATGCTCTCAAAAATTGCATGTCTGCCAAACGATTATTGCGACAAGTTTCAGCTCCAGCAGGACAGTTGTTGCCACAACCTGGTGTTGAACTTCCAAAAACCCCAACTAAAGTGATACATGAAACGTAATTTTGTCGTACGTTTTCAATTGCAACGGACTTTTACACCTTCAAAGATTATGACTAAGATAAAACGGGCTGGACCCATATCTAGGAAGAATGACTTTTCGATGACAGAAAAAAAAGAACATTTTTTTTTTCCTATTGATTTCATTCTAAGACAGTATTAGAGACTTATTTGAAATCAAATGAATATAAGTTGTGTGTGGTGTGCTTATAAACATTTTTGTGACCGAGATCTGTTGATACGTGTTACATGATAACCCAAAGTGTTATTTCATTATGTTCATGCATAAGCTGTACTCACTTCATTGTGTTATTCACTCATCAAAAATAAAATAAAAAATGTAATCATTATTTTTCACTTGTAACTCACAATTGCATTATTTCATCTTCGATTGCAATTAAAAGTATTGTCTTGTAAAATATATGAAGAATTGAATTATTTCGTACATTTTATTTTATGTGAGAATTTGCAAAAAATAATTGTTCATTACACTATATATATATATGGAACAAACTATACATATAACTGCCTCCGAAAAGAGTCTACGAAGAATAATAAATTGTCTGAAGACATAGACTATGACGTCATTTGACTTAATATGCGCAAGGGCAATGCATGACGGAGCAAATTTTTTTAGATCGGTTTTGTTTTTATTGATGTTGCACTAGATGTAACACGAAGGCTTCTGGCGGCGGACCTCGTAATTTTGAACATCGGTCAAGTGACGAGGACAACACCTGAGCTGGCACCTCCTCTCCTAACTTCCACACCACGCCAACGGGAGGACTTAGGGCCCCAACAGATTTAACGTGCATCAACCCCGGCTACACGGCGGGTTTTTAGCGGCCAAGATCGAACCCGCGACTGAACGAAAACCGACGGCCACGAATCCGAAACCATGACCACTAGGCTACCGCGGCCACTGTAATATGCCAAACTAGGTATGGTGGCTAAAGCATCCATGTATTATATTTCACTCGCTGTGCTCTCCCTTTTTTTTTTTTTTTTCCATTTAATTCGAAAAGATTGATTACTAAGATTAAAAATTATTTTATTTCTTGAAATTTATTATTTTTTTTAAATAATTTCTTTAATATTTTGAAAATTTCTCTAATTACTAATGTTGAAGCAATTTGTTTGATTATTTTTCAACCTATCTTACGAACGATACGACACAAAATTCAATATTTGCATCACATAGGAGATATGTTTTTTTTTTTTTTTTAATTAAATTTGTTTCGAATAGCTAAATAAAACTGAGAGAAATACAAAAGGGGGAACAAATGTTTAAAAAGAAAGGAAGAAGCGAAACAATATGATGTTTTGGTTTTATTGACGTCTTATTAGAAGCAACATGAGAGCTGTTGGCAAAGGGCCTCATAATTTTGAACCACAGTCAAGTAATGAGGAAGACATCTGAGTTGGCACCCCTTCTCCTAACTTCCACACCACGCCAACGGGAGAACTTGGGGCTCCAAAAGATTTCACGTGCATCAGCCCCGGTTACACGGTGGCATCAAGGCTCAAACATCAAAGAAAGTGACTAGTCTACCTGTGTAAATATGTTTCACAGACAATGCACTAGATAATAAAGTTACATATACTAAAAGGATATTTATTTGAAAGTTAAAAATTTATTTTTGTATAACTTCTTCTATCAATTTAATGTATAAGATTAAAAGTCTAGGTGCATTCTAAAAATAAAAAAAAAACAATTATGACACCATTCTCAACAATAACAATGCTTTTATTATTTTCTATAAAAGTTGATAAAAAAATTAAAGGAAAATTATTCTTTGCAAGCTGCACTTTAAATTAATTTATCATGCAGATTTTCATATAAATTTGAACAATTCATTGAAACTCCTAGAAATATTGTCTGTGGTACATTTGATCATGGCTGCATTCGTAATGCTCCATCTAATCTAATAACACATCCATTCAGCATTGGATTTTCAATTATGCACTGAACTAAGTTAGCGAATTCCTCTGGTTTTCCAAGCCTTTTTGGAAATGGAACATCTTTAGCTAATTCTTTACGCACATTATCAGGAAGTTTGCTAAGCAATGGAGTATCAAACAAACCTAAGAAATAAATTTTGAAATATATAAACAAATTTTCAAAAACAAAATATTCTTTATTTAATTAATCATAAAAGACCAAAATATTTTAGCAAAATATTAAGACAAATTTTGAAAAATTGACATTCATTTGTATTAGACAAAAATAAATTCAGAATTACTGTTACAAATTATGTACAAATTTTTAAAATATGATAGGCTAATTATTTCATACTGCTTTCAAAAATCAACAATCAAATAGCAACATTTTTATTAACAGAATACGTTTTAAAAATATCTAATATTATTAATTATCAGCTTCACCATTTATTTATCTTAATTTGTTAATGTCTTGTTGAGATCAATTCCGTAAAATTAAAAAAAAAATTAATTCATATAAGTTATACTAATTGCTATTTCAAGAATAAAAAGAAGTGACAAAATGAACTGGCATATAAAAAAGGATCATTATATTTACAAATTAATAAAATCTTCCTTGCCTGTTTTTTTTCCCAATAATAATCAGTTAAAGTTAACCATGAACATCTTAAAAGTAATTGAAATCTAAATTTACATTCTAAAAACACTATAAAAGATTCTATAAATTAACTATGTTTAAGTTTATAATTTTTAATGATTATTTTAAAACACTGGGAACTCTAAAAAGGTAGAATATCATATTTTGGTTATTCTTTCATATAATTAGCTTTTTTTACTATGTGGATATTTGCAGTTACTTTAAAATAAATAGTGATGTATTTTGTACGTATACAAAAAAAAGAGCATAATGTGATGGGACTCCTCAGGCCCTGACACACACACAGATCTAACACAGATGCACTGATACAGAAAGTAATTTTAACAAAGTTCCTTCCTTAATAATATTATTTCGAATGCAAAGAAACATAAATTTTTAAATAATCATCAATTCATTCAAGAACTGGTGTAAATACTTATATATATTACAAATAAAAATATACAATCAATACCTGGAGCAATGGTGCAGCAACGTATTCCTTCACATTCAAGATCTCTCGCTAATGGCAAAGTCATTCCAACTACTCCTCCTTTACTAGCAGAATAAGCCACTTGACCTCTCTGCCCATCATATGCAGCAATACTTGCTGTATTGATTACAACACCCTTTTGACCATCTTCATCAGGCTGATTTTTACCCATCAATCCCACAGCATGTCTGATAATATTGAATGTTCCAATGGTATTAACCTAATGAGATAATAAATTACTGTAAATATGAAAACCCTATTGAAAATGAGAACTATGGAAATGAAAAACAAGTATCAGTAGATTAGTTCTGAAAGCATACAATCAAATATACAAAAGCTGGCATTCAAAGAGTTTTTAATGTATGAAATAAATGCTTTTTAACTGACATATAAAACGAAAACAATCTATAAAACATGAATACAATCATTGGAAATAAAAAGCAAAATCTAAATAATGGAAACAACCTGCAATTGGAGAAAGTTTAAATATACAATAGTAATTGTCATGTACATAAATTAGATGATTGATATGGATATAAAAATTAATTATAAAACAGCCAAATATAATAACTTTGTTATAAAATGTTATTTACTGAATTCAAAAGATAAGAATGTAAATTAGGACTTCTAATTTTAATATTAAATTACTGTACTTCGTTAAATATTTAGTTATTCAGAATTATTCCAACAAAAGATACAAAATTACAAACATGAGGGTAAAAAAAACCATGCTATTGGAAAGATTTTTTTTCAATGAATGTTAACATAAAATTAAATCCATAAATAGTTTACTACTTTCTCATTCAATCACTTTGACTTAAATGACAAGAAAATAATGTTTTGATACTGTTTATCAGTACAAATATATATACTTTTATTTGTTTCATAGATATTTAATGGACAATTTATGGATATTTTATTGATTTCCTGGACATTTATAGTTTTATTTGCCTCATATTTTTTGAAGGAAAATATCTCAATAAAAACTGTGTAATTTTACAACAGGTGGTCGTGAAAATTCGGGAGTAACTATGAAAAACCATGTGATATTCAGTGTCTTATAAAAAATGCTTACATTTAAAGCTCTCACAAAATCATCTAAAGAATGTGGACTATTTTTCCTGAAATTGTATATCTTGCATGCACTTCCAATACCAGCACAATTTACTGCAATATCTAATTTAAGAAATTTGGTTTTAACAACTTTCACTGCTTCTTCCACATCAGTTTCCTTGGTAATCTAAAATTTAAAAAGGCAATAGTTAAGTATATAAATATAATAATGTACATTATTTACAATTAATTTCCAGTACAACAAAGTTAAATAAAAATTATAGGAATAATCCTTTACTTTTTAATTGAAAAAATTTAGTTGCAATGACATCATCTTTTAAGGTTTAATTTAAAAAGTAGATACAAATTGCAGAAAACTTTTACTGCAATTATCTATATTAAAAAGTTGCTTGATATTCAAAAGTAAAATTAAAACAAACTGGTTAAAAAAAATGTAAAAGTGTAGATTTACATAAAATCATACATGTCCATCACTCTCTTACCACCTCATGTACAGGGTTCAACAAGAGACTCTATTCTGCTCAGCCTTTGAGTTTACAATTCACTATGGCTGACTTTCAATTTAATTTTCCATTTGTAATTCAGTATTCCACCACACAGGCATTTTTCTTTACATTTTCCCAAATTGAGATGAAATTATCAAGGAATAAAATTGCCTCTTCTAAAAGTTTTTTAAACAGATACTCCTCTTTTGTTGTATCACTGATAGATACCGAAATAAAATATCTCGTGTCATTGCTCTGTATGACATGGAGATGGGGTGAAAAAGTATTCCAGATTATTATTTCTAAAGGAATTCCTGTTTTCTAATTTAAAGTGATGATCAACTTAGTCAAGATATCTGCAATAAGAGTCAAATTAAAAGAGTTTATCCAATACAGCGATTCCCTGGGAGATGGGCAATTAGTTCAAGCCAGCTTCTTTAAAGACCACAAAAACTTATCTACATAGCTCACATGTTAGTGCTATCCCCTGAAATCTTGTAAGGCATTACTATCTTCTTATAATTTCAAAGGGGATTAGAAAAGAAAATAACCTTGAATTGTTATGGTAAGAAAACGTTATAAAAGAAACAAACTAAAAAATGAATGCCTGGCTTTTATAAATAAAACTTTAAGGCCTTTTCTCAAAACATACTAGTTAACAAAGCTTCAATTGACAATCCTTTTAAGTATTAATACAGCAACTAATAATAATGAAACTCCATTGATAAATAGCACATCTTTATAAAAAAGAAATAATTCACAGTAAATTAACATCAATTAGGAAACAGCTCAAGAGTTATAGGAAGAATTCATTACATTATTTTTTAGCTTCCCAATTTAACATTAAAATGTTAATTTAATAAAACTATAATTTAACCAAATTCTTGAGGGTAAAAGTCAGTCAAACACACAACAATCAAATGCTTGTTAAGTATGAAAAATTCTATTTTAAATCATTCTTAACAAAATGTTTTAAATGCTAAAAATGTTTAGTCTATCAATTATTATTAAAGTAATTTTAATATATGGCAATTATAATTACGCCAAGTATTTATTTATCAACATGCAAGTAAAACTAGTATTACATCTTATATTTTCTAATTTTTCCTATGCTTTTAAAGCTTATAGTGGAATGTTAATCTTATTTTTTGAGACAAATCCTCTTGAGCTTCTAATTTATGTGATATGTGCTATAAATCTGCTCATATCTGGTTTTCTTTGGTTTCACATCTGTAGAGTGATTTTCTTATAGACTTTCTGTTTGCAGCTAAAATACTTAAAGATCTCTAAACCTAATACTATGTGATCTAAAGAAATCCTTGCATATAAATTCTTAGCAGGGAAACTTGCATTTTATTCATGAAGTCATCCTCCATTATTACATAACCATTATCACTCTTCTGCTTTATCTATGGAAGCAAGTGGATGAACACCCACTGCTAATGTACTGTAACTTCCTCTCTCTCTTGAAAAATTAACAAACCTCTAATTCAAGATTTTCAAGTTTCTTCACTATGCAGGAACAAATGCAAACATTTTTTTTAAGTAGTAATAATTAGACAATAATTATTGTTTAGAATGTAAAACATATATATATAAAAGCATGTTATTTTTATTTCAAATTTTCTCAAAATACCAAATCTTGGCAATTCATATAATAAATATGAGGTACAGATAACATTGCCTGAATGAATCACATTTACAAATGAAAAAGAACAATTTACATTTACATAAATTATTATATATAGAGAATTTTGAACTTATAAAGCAAAATAAATAATGAAGTATTTATAAAGATATGTTATAAAAGAAATATAATTATGAATTATCATAAATTGCATGAAAATATCACAAATCAACTTTAAAATGCATTTAAAACTGAATGAATAGTAAAAATATTGATGGAAATGAATAAAATAGGTACTTTCCTATTATAACAGCCCTGTGGATGAATCACCCAGTGATCAAGAAATATCACCAAGGTAGGATGTACAGCAAATTGGGCTTCACGAGTTTGGCAATAACATTCACATTATCGTTATTTGTCAAGGGTTGCTATAATAAGGAAGTAACTATTTTAATCATTTTCATCAACAGAAATTTTGATTACACCAAACTCGTGAAGCCCACCTTATGATGCAACCTACCTTAGCGATTCATTGTCCAGGGCTGCTAAAACAAGGAAGTGCTTTAGATTTTATTTTTAACTAAATTATTAATATTAGTAAATATTTAAAAGAAAGTCAATTAAATACATCAGTTGGGGCAAAGGCACATCTTTCACCAAGTTCTTCAGCCAGCTTTTGTCCATTCGAAGATGGTAAATCCACTATTAGAACAGAAGCTCCTTGTTGAATTAATCGTCTAGCAGTTCCTTCTCCTAGACCAGATGCTCCTCCAGTTACCAAAGCAACCAAACCCTGAAATACAACAAATTTTAAAAAATGGTTCCTTAAGATTTTTTAAGTACAAGTTGAGACAACAATAAATTTACCTTTCAACAAAATGATAAATCAAGCTACCTTTAAACAAGGAATTACGTTTAAATGATATATAATTTCTATTATTGCAAAAGCATTGATGCAAGTAATCAGTATTTTCCACCAATGGTCCTAATTTAACTCGTACAGTTTCATGAAAAACAAAATGACAGATTGCTTTTTAATTCAGACCATAAGTTGTTTATTAAATTAATTCACTTCCTTATAATATTCAGTACTTCCCTGTTATAGCGGCACCTGATGATGAATTGCCAATGTAGATTGTGCCACTTGGTAGACTTCATGATCTTGGTGCAATTATAATTTGATGAGGCCATTATAACAGGGAAGTACCTCATATTCTTTATGCGTATTTTTTTATTTTGCAACTATATTTACTATTAAAAAAATAGAATTATCAGCAATAGATAAGAAACTATGCAAACATATAAATATCCTTAGCATATGAGTAAATAATAATATAATATATATCACACAAAACATCTTTTGCGTAAAGATATATTAGGTTTATTATGAATAGTGGGATGTTTATTAATTATTTCTAAAGAGACACCACTCTACACATAATAGCAACACTTTTAATATGTAAAAATACTTTTTTAGAATATTTCACAGTAAAATATTTTATGATGGTAATTTATACAATTTTTTTCACTATTAAACAAGAAAAATTATGAAGAAAAACATTTAACAAATATACCATCATTTTATTAATTTTGGTTAATAATTGACAATAAGATTCCTTTCACTCATTAGATTTTAACATCAAAGTTGAAAATGGATGAATTCAGATAATATTCCTTTCATAATTTTACCCTGACAATATTACTATCCAGATATGAACATTGACTTACAATAAAAAAAATTTTAGATTTTCATATTGCTTGATATTACCTGGTAACAAGCTATAAAGAGCAATCAGATTTTATCCAACATAAATTTTGTAGAAGACAGAAAGTTCCATTTCATACTCACACAAGAAAATTTCTTAATATAATTATAGCCTCGGTAAAATAATAGAAAATCAGAAGTTATTCAGAATTAATAAATTTACAGTGAGAACAGAATAACTTTTTCACAAAATTTTTTTAGCCAATTCTGGATTTTTCAATAACTTAATACTACACAAAGTACGATTTTAGATTGTCATGTTGCATTATTAAGAAGAGGGCAGTTACAGAAGAATATTTAGATTAGATTAGATAAGCTACATGAATGGAATGTACCATAAAATTAACCAAGACAAAGTCTTGCAATGTGCATAAAAATATTGCTTTATTTCACAAAATATATGTTTAATATCCCTTTACAAAACAATAAATACAGCTTCAGCACAAAACTTTCTACATTTGGTTGCATAGTGAAAATAATCCTTATATTGGGTTGGCAACTAAGTAATTGCGGATTTTTTTTAGAAAATCAAAGACAATTTTTTCATGGAACTAAATAACTTTTTTCTGTAATGTATTGCCCATTTTGATCAATGACCTTTTGCCATCTTTCAGGCAGCATCATAATCCCACGTTCATAAAACTTCTGGTTTTTATTAGCAAAAAACTGAATCAGGTACGATTTGACATCATCATCATTGAAATTTTTACCATTCAAGGAGTTTTGTAAAAATTGAAACAAAAAGTAATCAGATGATGCAAGATCAGAACTACATGGTGGATGTGGCAAATCATCCCAACCAAGCTCCAATAATTTTTGCCGAGTGACCAAAGATGTGTGTGGCCTTGCATTGTCATGATGGAATACAACACCTTTTCGATTTGTCCATTTGGGCCGCTTTTTTTCAACTGCATTGTTTAATTTCGTTAGTTTTTCAATGTAGACATCAGAATTCATCGTTCGGTTGGGTGGTAAGAGTTCAAAGTAGACAATTCCTTTGTAATCCCACCAAACTGATAACAAAACCTTGTTTTGATGAATATCAGCTTTTGATGTTGTTTGAGTGTGTTCACCTGGCCTGCTCCACGATCTTTTCCGCTTGATATTGTTGTAAAGAACCCATTTTTCATCGCCAGTTATCAGTCATTTTAAAAATTGATCATTTTCATTACGTTTCTTTAGCAAATCGCAGCTGTTAATGCGTTGCTTTAAATGCGTTTCTTTCAGTTCGTGAGGAATCCATATATCGAGTTTTTGAACATAGCCAAGTTGTTTTAAGTGATTTTCAATGCATGTATGTGATACATGAAGCTTCTCTGCAATCTCACGTGTTGTACTGTGACGATCCGAATCGATTATTGCTTTGATTTGGGCGTCATCAACTTCAACTGGACGACCAGAGCGTTTTTCATCTTTGAGTGTAAAATCACCAGAACGAAATTTGGCAAACCAATTTTGACACTGCCGTTCTTTTAAGGCTTCGTCACCATAAACATCACATAACTTTTTATGAGCTTGCGATGCGTTTTTCCCTTTGCGGAAATAAAAAAGCAAAATATGACGAAAATGTTCCTTTTGATTTTGCATTCTTCAACGAAGGCTAAGCGAAAACTACGCAACCGATCAAAAAACTTTTTTTACTGATTGACAGCTGAATTGCCAACTATCAAATAATAAAATGTGTTTTACATTTGTACTACGTCTGCAAACCTAAAAATTGAACTGACGCCATCTATGAGTGAAATCCGCAATTACTTAGTTGCCAACCCAATACATATATATTTACGGCGGTCCAAATGAGTTTATTGTATCTATGTGCTGAGATAAGCACCTTTCAGCAGATAAAATTTTAAAAAGCATTTTAAAATATTTAAATAATAGCTGGAAAAATCAAGAAGTACTTCACAAATGTGTATCAAACTCACCTTCACTGCTCTAATCGAACTAGACATTTTTCAGTGAGCCTTAATACAACCTATTATTGTCTATAAGAATAAAAATTTCCCAACGCTTCGATGTCGATAGAAATTTCACACTTCCTCTTTCCCCGGCAAGTATATTACTTCCTCGCTATTTATCTCAACGTGATGATCAAGGGTGAAGAGAAAAAATCAAATAATTTATAAACAACGATAAAGTGTTGCCACGAAGGTGAAAAGAAAAAGTAAAAATAATGCCGAATTTATTTTTTAATAAATCATTCTTTCAAACACGCTTTATGTTATTTTACCTCAAATAATTATGACTATTTTTTAAAAATTTATTTTTTTATACCTTTAAAACAGGAATTTAGAATCAGTTCATTGAAAAGACATGTTTTAAGAAACCGGAAATGCAATACTGAATATCTTGCTTTTATCGATGGATGAATCTTCATCAAAATAATCAAAACAGAATCTACATGTATGAGTTAATGTAATAATAGAACTGCAAGATTAGAGTATTGGCCCGAACTAAATACATTTAATTCATGAAAGACTCTCTTGAAATGAAGTGCTACAATTCCCTGAGCTTGTAATAGTTAAAACTACGAATATATTTTTATTGTTTAAATTAATACTAACTTCCAACTCCAAGCAGACTAAAATGATTTGATTCTAAACCTATAATTTCGGTTTTTATTAATAATTCATTTGTATGCTTTTCTGACCGATATCTTCCATAAGTACAACTTATCACACAAATCTAAAGTAGGTATCTATTATCTCTAAAATATTTTGACTATGTTTACAGATATGCAAAATAAATTCAATGTGATATCACTTAAAAATTGTATTTTGTGTGTGTACTGTTGAATAATGATGGTATTCGAAACCGCTCCTTAATATAAGAGGTATTGAATACCTAAATATGAGCGGTATTGAATTTGAATAATTTACTCCATGTGTTGCATTTGTTGACATATAATTGTATCAATTTCGGAATTATGTTTTGTTATTTATAATGCATCTTAGAGTCAATATAAGCTTAAAATGGGATATATTAATGTTTTAATCCAAACAAATGTGTAATTTGAAATTATAGTTAAGATTAAATGAAAATTATAATCAAAATTTAAATGTTTATTGCAATAATTTTCATATAAAAACATACCATGCTCATTGTATAATTTTATGTTTCATTTGTAGCGTTTTCATTTTATCTCTTCATGATTGCATTTAAAATTATATTATGCTTTTTTTTCCTTCTTTTTTTTATTATATTATTATTCAGTGTGTGAAATGTTAGATTGGAATGGAGTTTAGTCTTCATTCTTGGTAACATATATTTATTCAAGATAAATTTCCAAATTTGGTAACTCTCACATTTCTGTTTAAACGTGACTGTCATGCATGGCAAACCTTTCACATTTTAATTCTCTGTTACTAGTTGAGTGTTCGTCATCGGTTTGGGAGTTACGGCATCGGATCAGATTTCGTAAGGTTTTTTGCGTCAGTTCGGGGGGGGAGGCTGCACTTGCATCTAGAGTAAGGTGACCAGATTTTAACTTTCGAAAAGCGACACACCATTGACAGGGGAAAGGGGTCTGGATTAAAAATTTGGTACCTAAATAAATAAATTACCTAAATCATCTGAATAGCTTATTTGTTGGCATCACTTGTTTAACTAGCACCAGTGTGATGTGTATCATATGAGAGACAGTTACAAAACTCAATATGTGAAGGTGTTACTTCTTGGATGACCAACAAACTCCTTACACTCTCTAAAATTCCCCGGTGTTTCCAATTTTTGTTTAAAATGTAATTCCTTTGCAACAATGTTCCAAATAATGCTAGATTGCTAGTGGAATATGTCACCATAAGAATAAAATTTATAGAAATGTACAAAGTGTTTACTCTTCATTTTACAGCTATAAAATGTCTTCGTCACTGCCAATGCCACTGTTCATTAAGTCCAAACAATGGTGGTCATATTTTAGCTACTGGTCATGGTGAACTTTGATAAGCATTATAAAATTTACAAAAATATAAAGCTCATATTCTGGTGAAATATCTACATGGAAGCTGAAAATTATATGTTCCTTTCCCGTTCTCTCACCGTTCCCCAGCTTGTTGTGCATTCTTTCTGGAAAGCGGGGTTTTCTTAAAACCCTGTAGGATGTGAAATAAATTGTTAAAAAGGGGGACGTCTGGTCATCTTAATCTAGAGTAAGTTTGAAACTTATGCTTCTTAAGATAATGATGTGGGCACTAAATTCAATGTAATTTTTGTCCTGATATTTTTTACATATTTTCTCATATGAAAATGGTGTTGCTAGAAAAAGGTAATCTTTAGAGAAAGATAAGAGATTTGTTTAATATGTGTGATAAAAACCTAAATATTTGGAGGATCTGGAATCTTTGTGGAAATTGATACATCTTAATTCGGGAAAATGATGACTAAGTTTTTAAAGAATTTCTCAGATTCACTGGTAAAACTGATTCATCAAATTTTCTTCATATTCTTTCATTTAGCTCTGTGAAGTTGTAATATGCTATTTTAAGACAAATAATAAGTAATTTTTATTATAGATGTTAATGTTTTGTAAGTTTCTAAAAAAAAATATTTTTTAATCATGTTATATAATTTTTATCTTAATTGTGAATTTTGTTAAATTTATTTTAAAAAGTTCTAGATGGAATATTAAGGGAGTTTAGATAGAAATACAATCAGAATGTCAAACTAGTGTAATTATTAAAATTCATACTCATTCTAAAATTTTATCATGCTTTTCCTTCTGGTAGAAAGGTAGAGAGCATTATTAAAATTCATTTTA
Organism: Nephila pilipes; assembly: GCA_019974015.1. Classification (NCBI taxonomy): domain Eukaryota; kingdom Metazoa; phylum Arthropoda; class Arachnida; order Araneae; family Nephilidae; genus Nephila; species Nephila pilipes. Next base: position 26,245 of record BMAW01103547.1, read on the forward strand.
ATGTCATTTAATTGACAGATGGTTAATTTTATGGGAATATGTAGTTATAATGTGGATATAGTTTAATTTGCCTGAAATTAACATAAAAGTAGTATTATGTTTCGCATTTCCTTTTATTACTTGTAGAAGTAAATAAATTGAAATTCGTAAAAATGATGAGTAGGAAGTTTTAAAAACATTTGTCGGGTCCACAGGTAAAAATAGATTTTTAAGTTTTTTCACATTCTTTCATTAAGTGCTCTGCAGAATTGATTTCAAAAATCGCTAAAGTGGTGACTTTTAAAACCATGGCAAGGATGTGAACTTACCCGATATTATATTTATATATTATCTTCTGTTTCACCTGTTATTGACATGGAAAATAAGAAAACGTATAGGCATACTTTAAAATATATAAGTTACATAAAATTAGACTACATTATTTATGTATAAAAATGTATAGAAGTTTTAATTTTAGGTTTTTCCACATGATTTGCTATGCCTGACTTTCATTTATTTCACCAAGTAACATCTATGTCTTTTAATTTATGTATGTATCATAGTTTGTGAGCAGAAATTATTATTACATTAGTGAAACATTTCTAGTACATAAATAATTTTTTTTTTTTTTTTTTTTTTTCTGAATTTTATTCCTTATTGAACAAAATTTTACCTCCCTCAAATTTTGCTCCCTAACTTAAGAATGAAATTAATTATTATGTATTATAATTATTAAAAAGCTATATATCTGAGTGTAAATAGGTAACTGAAATTCTTTCTGTTAGATAAAACTACCTTAACTTTCAAAGGACTTAATTCTTAAATGCTTTTAATAAAAGTGTAAATTATTAAGAACTTGTGTTTCGACTATGATTATTTAATTGTGCCAATTCTAATAACATCAAATTGAAATATTTTTAATATTGAAATCTAAAATGTCTTTAAATGAAAATATAAAATTTTATTTATTAGAAATTAAATGTTTGTTTTGAATTTAATTTACTCCTATTTCATAATACTATTCATATATATAAAATTAGTTACCAAGTATATAAATACATTTGTTTAAAACATATTTAACCTGTGTTGAATTAAATCAATAATATTTTTATTTAAAAAAAAAAAAATATCTTGCTTTTTATATATATGTATATGAATCAAATAAATTTTGAGTTCAATCGATATTGTATGCTAGAACATTGAAAATATTGTGGCAAGCTAATGAGTATTTTAAAAAGAAACAACCATAGTGCAGCTCCTGGGGATTGCCAAGGATAAGTAATCAAGGGAATAATAATCCTTCAATATCTGTGCTTTTTAATATATTTTAATTAATGAGTTACCTCATCAGTATGACTTAATTCCCTTTTACAAAGAACATGGTATGATCCTATCTACCATTAAGCCTAATTAATAACGCAATTGTTAAATATTAACGAATCAAAAAATTGTGCAAATTATACTTATACTACTAATAAATTTTAAATAGAAAATATTTCATCATTTTAGAAATATGTGGTATTTACATTTATGTACCCCATATTAAACAGCTTTTTTTTTAAATATAGTATCCTCTAAAATATCTGTTGAGGAAACTAAAATAGAAAATTTTTATTCATTACTAAAAGAAAATATTGAAAAATATCTGTTCTGAAAGTTCTAGTCAGAATATGAAACTCTACTTGTCATGATCTTAAATTAATATTAAATTAATTTCTACGAAATTTTACCTGAACAAAGATTATCTTCATATTTATATATTCAAAGCCAGCAATTTTCTGAGCTAAAGAGATTAACTTCTCATGATAACACTTATAAGAATTATCACATGTAAAATTACTCTTTTGAAATCTCTCCTTCAAATATCTTATTTATCAAGCATTGAACTTTTAGTCTTTCAATAGTAATGTTTTAATTTAAAGCATTTTACTATCTGTAATTAGTTGTAATTTACTTCTTGGCAAGTATGTATCCATAGTTCAGTTTCACATTAGATTTACAGCCAGATCAAGGATAAAAGCCCTGAAGAGTTATGTATCCAGAGAAGAAGATTTGCATTCTAAAAAGATAATGTTCATTCTTATTTCCTGATACAATTCCTTTTTTCTTTTTAATTTATTAAATCACACATTCTAAAAAATTTGCAGAATAAGCAGATCACATGCTCCAGACCTGTAGGGATCATCCCTACCAGACTTTAAATCTACACTTAAATTTCCTTGAAGTCCGTCCATCCAGATCAAGAGGTTTCTAACATATATTGTGAAATTTCCCTGGTATAAAAATGAAAACACAGCGAAAAAGCTCTCTTCTTTTGCTTTTCCTCTCTCTAGCTCAGACACCCCTCTCTAATGATCATCTGAGATTTTTATGGTATTTTTGCTTCGGCCTCTATGGCCGAAGCTTGACTAAGTCTGCTACAATAGAAATAAAAGTATTTCGGCCATGTATTGAATGTTTCATTAAATGTTGTTTTTTATATCATTCATGATATATATATATATATGTGTCTTATTTCACAAAGATGCATATTTTTTAATGGTGTGAGGGAAAAAATCTAGTATATATTTATCAATTATTACTGTTCTCAATAATTCTTTATGTTTATTTGAAAGCATGTTGTTTTAAATCTCAAAAATTTTCAATGAAATTAAACATGCCTTCCCTAAATGCTCTTTTTTTTTTTTTTAAATAGCTGTAGCTGAATTTGTTCATATTTCTATTACATTTTTTCCCCTCCATTTTGATGTCTCATTTTCAAAATTAACTGCTATTTTTAAATATTTTTTTCACATCCTTCTTTAGAATCTGATGATTCCACCACTTTTTCAATTCCAACTAGCTTTATCTGTGTTTTTATGGGCAAATCATTAGTTTCAGACTGGTGTAAATGTCTTTCATTTATCTGTAATAAAAAATTATTAATTCCTAATTGAAAATTTACTATCATTGAAAAGAGAAACTTTCATTTTTCTACAAATATATTGTCGTTTTAACAAAATTATGCTCTTTTACAAACCTATAATGAATTCAGTTTATCTTTATACTGAATTCATTATAGTAATTTTTAAATGAACATTTTAAATGTGTATTATTTTTTAATCTTTTTACTATTTCTAATAATGAGTAATTTTTTATAATTTTGTCATTTATAAGATGACAACTTTTGGATGGAAGAGGAAGTCTGGTGAAAACATTTCAAAGGATGTTTCTCGGAAGTTTTCAGCTGATTCTGAAGTTGAATTTACCAGAAATGATACCTGGTTAGAGAGATTCAAGCGCAGAAAAAAGGATGATGAAGAAAACAAAAGGTTAAAAAGCGAAGAATTCAAAACTGAAGGTGTCAGGTTGGCACAGCTGAACAGGTACTCTATACCTGATTTCAACAAATTATAATTCCTTCAATGGTTTGTATAACTCGAGAATAATTTTTTAGGGAATAGATTTTTTAATATTTGTAACTTAATAATTTTCTACTAAAATATTACCATGTTTTTAATTAATTATAAAAATTATATTTATCTAAACTCTAGGGTTGTTTTTTTTCCCTTCCAGATTTGAGGAAGCAGTAAGAGAATGGGATAAAGCCTTAAATTTGATGCCTAGAGATGAAAAAATTTTAGAAATGAAAGCTCAGGTAGTTATTTTTTATTTTAAAATTAATTTTATAACTTAATGTTTTATAAATATCCATACCATTAAATAATTTCAATAATTTATTCTTTGATTAAAAATTGCTATAAAACAGCATTGTGTATTATTATGAAAAATTTTTAAATGTTATGAGAATTTCTTATTTTAAGGAACTAATAGTTATAAAAATTGCTACTGAAAACTTTATCCACATCTTTTTTAAATTGTATTCATCTTTATAAGGAAATAATAAAAACAATTGTTCAAGTCAACATAATTGTTATTGCAGTACATTTTAACATATTCTTTTACAAGCAGAATACTGCTATAATGTAATAATTGAATAAAAGTACATTATATTGCTTTTAAATGCCTTTTTTACTTTATAAGTTCATAGAAAAATAAACATTTTCCTTCAGAGATGCTCTTATTAATCCTTTCTTGTGTGTTTAGATTCTAAGATTATAATTTTAACAAAATTCCGTATAGTTCTCCGGGGCGTTCCACTTCATCTGCCTTTTGAAATTACAAATTAAACCCTTTTACTTTTTTAAACCCAGTATTCTACCTCAATTGCTTTCTTATGTCTAATATTTTATTTCACAGCATCTTTCTTACCAATTTATCTTTCTTAGCAATTTCTTACCAATGGTGAAGGATCTCGTAATTGAAAACCTTGGCCAGGTGGCGCTTTTGTCTTAATATGTGACTATTTTCTGTATTTGAATTCCACCATCTACATTCTTTCAAAATGTTTTAAATTTCAAAAAAAAAGTAATTATTAATTTTATTAATGAATTAAATTTAATTATTTATGCAGAAATTGCTTAAATTTATTTAATACATTCAAAATTATTCATTTAGTATATCTTTCAAAGTATATCAAAAAAGCTGTTAATCTTTTTATAACACATATTTTTGGTTATCAAGTGTTCCCTATCTTTTTTTTTTTTTTTTTTTTTTAGAATTATTCTTGCTATATTCATAATTATGAAACCTTTTATGACTTCTTGGCATTTTATTGATGTTTTTATCCCTTTACAAGAAACAGTTGGTACTTTTGAATTTATTTACATTTGAATAAATTTAAAATGTTTATTTATGAATAAATGGTTTTAAAAAACTTTCAGTTCCTCTTTAAGTGAATAAAACTCATACAGCACAATATTTTGTTTAAAAAAATTAATCATTTCTTTTCTTGAAACATTATTCTCCTTTTAATGTGTATTCCTTTTTACAATTAGTAGCCATTCAAAAATTACTGAGCTAGACTACTCAGTAATTTTTAATTAATCATTCTACTTATGATGCAAGAGCTAGAATTAGCTCTTGCACCATAAACATATTAATTCACTCTCCACATCCTATTAAACAATTCGCATGTTGCATTCCACCATGGTCGACAGAAGAAGTCCGTCTACAAGCGATATTTATTCTCATGAACTTGTACAGGAAAACATGAACTTAAGTGAAGTGCATCCTCTTCTTTGTATATATATACCTCTCACAAAGCTGTAAATTGGAGATAGTTATTTCATTAAACCTGTTACTATTTCTTGCATCTTACTACTCCTATTTGCAATTGTTTAAATTAATTTACTAAATAAAATCTCGAGTTGAGATTATTCCTGGCTTTTTATTTCGCTTATGTATATTTTCTACAATATATTTTATTTGGGTTTGTGTAAATAGTTAAAATACTACTTTGGCAAGATTTCTTGTGTAATATTCAAATCCATATTTTCTTTTTTTTAAAGCTTTTTGGGGCGGGCCCCCATTATAAAATGATTTTTAAATATTATTGTTTTTCAAATTTTAATTTTCCTAACTTCTTAGTCAGGATGAAAATAGAATCATTTTGTGTATGTGTGCCCATTTCTTGCAATTGCTCTTTTCAGTGATTTTATACATACTTTATTTATTGTATTGCTTTTCTTAGGCACTTCTAGAGCTAAATACTCCTTTCCCAGCTTTACAAGCTGCTGAAAGGGCTGTCAAAGTAAATCCTCAATGGTGGGTTGCATATCAAACCTTAGGACGTGCACAATTAGGAATTGGGGATTTGAAAATGGTAAATTTCTCTTATTCCAGTACTATGTATATGAAAAGCAGTATATTTGCATTTATGTATCTTATATTAGTGGATGTTTAATAAAATGTATCTATTTCTGGTATTCTTGTGATGAATGTTTATTTGCTATATTTTAAATGAAAAGTTTTTTTTATGTAATAGGTAGTTAATTATTTATTGAATCTTAATATATTCAAAACAAACATTCTTGTTAATTTAATAAAATTTTTTATAACTGAGGAATTGGTCTTCATTCTTTATTATAATTATAGTTAAGTCACAACAAGTGAGATAATGGTAAGTTTAAAAGTTATAAAATGAAGCTTAAAAATATATTTGTATGTGCTGTAATTTTATTACTTTAATTTTTTTCAATGAAAAGAATGAATTTTAGTTGTAGCAATTTAGCATGATAAAATTTCAATGTTGTGTTGGAACATTAAATTTTTGTATTGAATTCTCTCATTGTAAATGAAAAATCTATTGAACGAAATTTTTGTAGTATAACGAAAATTTTACAAACTAACATTCATTTCTAAATTGGGCTAGTTTCTTAGTATTTTTTAATATTTTGATAATAATTTGAATTTAAATCATTTTTTTTTCTCATCTGAACTTTGTTTTATGTCTATAAATATTTTCTTCTTTCATAATTTTAAATATTTTTTTGCTGTTATCAATTTTTTTTTTTTTTTTTTTTTTTTTTTTTCAAGTTGTTATTGAGAATGTATTTTTTCATTTAATTTCTTTTATTTGAAACAATATTATAATTATTATTTCCTGATCTCGTCTCATAAGTCTTATTATTATAGAATAATGATAATGATGCATAAATCAAAATTAAGTATATTTGATATTTTTTAATGCATTTTTCTATTCCCATTGTAGGCTAAAATAAGTTTTTCAAAAGCTATTCATCTGAATCCCTCTGAAACTGAATTATGGGAAGAAGATTTAAAATGGACACTCAACCTTATTGAAGAAAAAGCAAAACTGGATGCTGAAGTTGCAGCAAATGAAAAAGAATTAAATATTGAAACTAAACCTGCTTAAAAATATTCTTATTACTATTAATATATTAATAGAGATTTTATACATTTGGTGATATCCATTATTCATGCTCATTTTGAAAAAGTTATCTGGTAAATTATATATTTTAATTTTTCCAATATAAGGAAGAGAATTTTTTTCTCCTTCCCTATAAATTTGTACTTTCTTGCACTTAAATTAAGTGTGCAGCTCCTTTTGAACTATTTAATAAAAAAATCATGTTTTGTTAGTTCATGTTCTTCAAAATTCTCATGTGTAAATATACATAGAAAGAATTTGTGTAATGATAGAAAGATTATGGATAGTTGCTTAAATATACTTAAAAATAAGATTATCTGCTTGCTTCATAATAAGCAGTCTTTCATTTCTTAAACTAGAAAATAATATAAAGATATCTATTAAAAATGTCTTTATGAAATATGTTTGAATATTTCTATACGTTTTGTTTTTACTTGTAATCATATAGGCTTTGATACTCCCATATTCATTTTTGACATCACATTTTAATATTGCTCATTTTAAACTCATTAATTTAACAGGGATGATATAAAAATACTATTCAAGAAGTTAAAAGGAAGAATCTTCTAAGCCTAAATATTTGCTTATTGCTCTTGCTTTTATTATAAAACAATTCTGATAATTAATGTTCCTTTTCATTACTTAGTAAAGTCAAAGCTACAAGCTTCATTGATGGTAAATATATCAATTTAATCTATTGCTATGTATATTAAATCAGAAAAATAGATTTAGCACTTCTTTAAAAGAAAAATTTTAGGAACGTATTCAGCCTATCTTTAAAAAAAACCTTTAAGTAGGTGCCTTTGATGCAGAAATGAACTATTATTGTTTCAAAGTTTTGATTGATTGTTTATTAACATCAAACTTAGAAGCAACATAAGGGTTATTGGCAATGGATCTTGTAATTTTGAACCTCTGTCAAGTGATGTGGACGACACCTGGAGAACTGCACCTCCCACTTATTTCAATGAAATGCAAATGAACATTAATTGTTAAAAGTTAGATATATTAAGGATATAAAATGTATGTTGATGTACAGATTATAGATTTTGTTTTATAAAGAAAATGTTTCAAGTGTTTCATTTATAAAAACATATGTTTTGATGTTGCAGATTCAATGCTGTCTAATACTACCTGCTGATATTGTGTTATATTTAATATAAACATCAGCATATAATGCTCTATTAGTTAAACTGATTATTTTATTTTCACTGGTTTTAAATTGTTTTCTTGAAGTGCTCAGGCTTCTTTAATGTTTATGTTGGATACATATGCAGTAATTACTAAATTTGTTTATAAATAGTTATTTATTTTTTAAATAAAGCATATTTTGAATTCATGTTTTGTTCTATAATTTTAATACTCTGAGAGAGTGTTGATCAAAAATGCAAGATTTTTCTTTAATTATTAAGTTTCTGTTAAATTGAAGCTTTCAAATGACAAATTTTGTCATGAAATCATAATTCAGTTCAAAAGTTATAAAACACACTTCAGTAAATTATGATGAATTATTTTTCTTCAATTTTAATGTTATGCTGTATGTATACATGTCAAATAATTTATTATGCAAATAAATCACTAAAATTTTCAATTGAATTATACTTGTTAATGTAATTTGTAGAATAATACATATTAAACTATAAAAATTACATATTAATTCTTACACGATCTTCTAATTAAGAAATATTATTTGAAGTGTTACATGTAAAGGTATATGTTTATTCAATTTACATTTAAACAGTTTCATTAGAGTACTTAAAGCAAATAGCAATGAACGTCAATGTAAAATACTTTTGAAGAATAAATTATTTAAATACTTTGCATTCTAAATATAATATTTAGGTAGTGAAATGTTTAATAAAGCAAAGAATTGAAAGCATAATTTAATTTTTGTGAATTTTTTTTGTAGAAACAAAATGAGTTATTTAAAGTGTGATTATAGAACAATGCTAATTGTAGTTTGCAAATACTGTTTTATTATTTATTTTAATGTAATGAAGAATAAGCTGCATCTTTGTTTTTGCATGCGTGTTTGTGTGTACTGGGAAGTAATTCTAAAAGAGAGATGGGCATATATATATATATAATCATTTCAGTTTCACTAAATATATTTAAACTGTTCTTCATTGATTGTTTCATACTTAAATACAAAGGCATCAAGACTAACTTTAAATCCAAATTGGGAACAAAGCAACACATTTGTAACCATACAAATGTAAGTTCTGGGTGAAATTATCATTTTGAAATGTTAGTAATCCATTGATGATAAATTAATTCCTTTTTTTTTTTTTATAAAATGGTTTATTTTGTTGATAAGCATCTATAAATAGCATTGCAATGAGACAGGAATAAAAAATTACCTTTTGAGCAGAGGTGACACATTTTAATTGAAAAGAATAAAGTTTTTTTTTGTGCTTGCTTAATGTTATCGTCTTAACTAAAATGTATTGTTTAATACTTAATTTTGTTATATCGAAGAAATCTGTTGCTACTTATTTATTTATTATCAAGCATTTAATATGAAACAAAATTATAACATACATTGTTATATAATGTTAATCACGTGACTGTCATGTATTAAATAAAATAATTCATGGGAAAATATCTTCCATTTTGCTTATTTAAATAATAATTTATGGTACAATTGTCAAGAAATGGGGAGTGAATATGTACGTATATGGCAAAATGAAATCTATATTGATATTGTTTAAATAGTGATTGTTTTTGTCTGCATATATATTATCATAGAGGTATAACATATCTACTTTCTAGATACATATTGAACTTGCTTTAAAATTGCTTTTAACTCAACAATATGTTGGTATATAAAATAATTTAAAAGAAAATTAACGTTTAATATTTTTAAACTTTCTGTAGCAAATGGGAAAATTTAGTGTTCCTGTATATTTTCTTCCTACAATGGATTGATTTAAAGCAATTAGTCAAGTGCAACAATATAATTAATTCTGACATAAATCTTACTCATTATGGTGTTTAAGAAGCAATCAATTTTTTAAAATTGCATATGCGAGTAAGTGCTTCGTAATATTAAATTGGAAGTAATTATATAAGTTCATGTAAATAAGTGGTGTGAGTGTGTATATATATATAGTTATTTAGATAAATTTTGAAGTAACAAGTTGTTTTTGGAACATAGAACAATTTGTCTTGAACTAATATACAAGGATTTTTTCAAGTAACAAATTGTCTTTGAAAACATTTAATTTTAACAATACACTCTAATTTTTAGATCCATAAATGGTTTCTTGATGAAAAATCCAGCCACTTTTTATCAAAGTGAAAATAAAATCTGTACATAATATGTATTTTCTCATAAACTGGCAAATATCAATGCATTGCTGATATTTTTTTATCTAATATTAAATTTCCTAGACATAATCAATTATGAAGAGCTTTTTTTATGTATTTCTTCTATAAATTGTTGGTTTGAGTATTCGCTGTTTAGGTAAGAATAATATAAACTTATAAATAATTAAAGTATAGCAACTGAAAATGTTTTTATTATTTGTAATTTTGTTTTTTTTAGTATTAAAATACATTTTTATTAAAAATAATCTTTTTTTTTTTGCTATCGTATTTTATAAGTGTGTGCAATGAGTTCAATTAAATTAAACTAATTTTCTATACTTTAACTACCATAGTGGGAAGGTTACTTATTTCCTGATACAATTCTTCTTGATTTTGTAATTTATTTAATCACGCACTCGAAAATATGCATAGTTCAGAATTTTTCCATGTTCATACCAGTAGGAATAATCCTTACTAGACTTCCTCTCCAGATAAAATATCAAAAGATCCCTTAATCTAATATGTGATTTGAATAATTCATGCATTTAACTTACCAACAAGGAAAGTTTTTCTCTCTTCTGATTTAACTACATAAGTGAAAGACGCATGTGGCATCTGCTGCTAATTTCTCCATGCACATCCTCTCTCATTGAATGTTAAATAAATACACTTTACTCAGAAAATTAGTATTTTCTTTTCAGTCATGATTGTAACAAAAAATAGTACCATTAATAAATTGTATATATATTTTAAAGTATTGAAAATTTTATAGATATTTTTAAGTAAATTTTAAAGATGTTTAATTACTGAGTTATTAATAAGTTGTCCCCCCACCTCTGAGTTACATACAAATTAAAAGGGGACATCATACATCTCTCATTTTAATGTTTATGCCTCTTTATATTCAGCATAAAATAATTAAATTTATACGATAATTGTGCATTTCACCTCTTAAAACATGGTACGAATTGTGCACTACATTTTCTCTTGAAATAATTTTTAGCAAAATTCTAATTAAAATATATAATAAATAACAAATCATAATCATGTGGAAATTAAATAAATAATTGCATCTTTCATTCTATATTTAAGTAAAAAGATGCTGGTAAATACTGCTTTTTTCTTATGAATATTTTTACTTCATCAAATTTTCTTTATAGATGCTGAGATTTTTTATGCATTAATAAATAATTACTGACAGCTATAATAAATATTTTAATAAAAATATATCCATCTTGTAAGTTCAAAGGATAATTTTTTTTAAATTGCTACTGAATTAAAGATAGGGTATTATTTATATAACAATAATTAATTAATAAGTGCATATAAGTATCTGAAAAAAAGAAAGAAGCAATATTATAAATTCTTTTAATTGTTGAAATAAACTGATAATCCAGTTTACTATTTTTTTCAGAGTGAGAAAAAGAAATTATGGTATCAATTACTTCATTATTTTCTAAAGTATATGAACCATAGTTTGTGTAATGCTAGAAAACATCCGTAATTATTGTAAAATAGACATTTTTCACAACTTAAGAAAAAAAAATTAGTACATCTAACAATAATAATAATAATCGTTCATTAGAAGGAAAAAAACTCATAAATTCATCATATTGAACCGAAAAAGTTGCCTTTACACTTTTAAAACTCGTTTCATTTGGACCTAACAGATGGCGCTTCTAAAATAACATGAGAATTATTACTCACGGCTCGAATTTAATAATGAAATTGGGGAAATTTTCGTTACACCCTTCTCTCGTTTTGAATCACGTAGCTGAAACTGTTTTCTAATCAGCATGGAGTAAAAATTTTACTGAAAATATAGAGCAAATTAAATAATACAACTTAAATGCTACTTTTCTATTTTTAATTTAATAACATTGTGAAATGTACTAAAAGGACTCCTCAGTGGTTTTCCTTTCTTAAATATGCATAGGATTTACGAAACTGATGAACCCGAGTGATCTGTGCACTCTTCACTGATTTTAATAAATAAAGGTGACTCTTCGGGGTGGCCTGGCGATATTTTTCTTTTTTCGACCCTCCTATCTTTCAACCAATACTTTCATTTTTTTCCCCTTCAACGAACATCTATGCCAGAGATATATTTGAAATAATTATTGTAGATCCTATTAGATTTTACTGTGAAAATGAATGTAGGCAGTTTTGTTTATAGATGACAACATTGTAGGAAAAATCAAAACATGTATTTAAATCAAAACAGCACAGCACAGTACAAACATTAAACACTCTTTTTCGCCATCATCTTTTCCAAAACACAACCGTTACAGGTTTTCCCTCTCTTTCATCTGTTGCCACTCTCCAACAGAGAAACTTACCTCTCATGGAGTTTGATCATGACGCAACATTTTCCCCACCTTGAGTTTGGGGATACAAACTCAAAACAATAAACATAAAGATAATATATGCATACAATTTGAGATAAAAAAGAAATACAAATAGCAATACAAATATTTCAAAATATTGGAATGCAAATTTAAATCAATATTTTAAAATTCAAATATAGAAAGTTCAAAAGTTTGTTTAGAAGTTTATAAATCCAGTCTTTTAACTGGTTTTATTTCTCGTCCTGAGCTAGTCACGGGAACAGTTTTATTAGAGTCAGTATTGAGCTCGGGATATTCAGTTACCACTTCCGGACCCTTCCGGTTTTCCGATACGACTTGCTCGTAGTTTGGTTTCAATTCCAAAGGGTACAGTCATTGGATTGGTCTTAGTACGTTTCCCTTTTCAGTTCGCAGTTTAACAAGTCTGATGATTCCATCTTTACCTGGAAAAAGCTCCAGTACTCTTCCTAGCAGCCAATGCAGCCTTTTTTTATCATCTGTACCAATTAAAACTATGTCACCTACATTTATCTTATCTTCTCTTTTGGTAACTGATGAACGAAGGAAACCCAGGTACTCCCTTTTAAACCTTTGTTTTAGATTTTCACGAACCTTCTGAATATATCTCCATCTCAAAACAATATTAGTCTTTTCAATTTGATCCAAATCGGAAACATTATTCAATGGAATATCCTGAAGAAACATAGATGGGGTCAAAGTTTTCAGCTCTTGTTCCTCAGATATGTAAGTTAGTGGTCTGCTATTCATGACAGATTCGCACTCACAGACGAGGGTCTGCAATTCCTCGAGAGACAAACAGGAGCGCCCAAGATTTTTTCTTAAAAGATCTTTCAAAATTCCAATCAAGCGTTCCCAGAAACCTCCCCACCATGGAGAGGAGGGTGGGTTAAACTTCCAACGAATTTCCTTGACTCTAAATTCACTTTCAATTGTAGTCCAATCTAATTGTTTCAAAGCTTTGTTTAGTCCTGTAAAATTAGTACCATTGTCTGAGTACATCACAGAAATTCGTCCTCTTCTGGCAATAAACCTACGCATAGCTTGGATGAAGTCATTTGTACTAAGGGAAGGTATTAGTTCTAGATGGACAGCTCTAAATACGGCACAAGTAAAAAGTACTATCCACACCTTTTGTTTAGATTTAGTCAACAGAGGTCCAGCTAAGTCTACTCCAGATACTTGAAAAACTGCTGCTAACTCTGTTCGATCTTTTGGAAGAGGCGGAAAAGGTACTTCAAGACGTTTCACTCTTTGCCTTTTACATGTTAAGCATTCTTTGATAACACTCCGGATAGTCCTTTTCCCTTTCACTATCCAAAATCTTTCCCGCAAAATAGTCAGAAGAGTTAATGTCCCAGCATGTTTGTTAGAAACATGTTCTTGGGCTATAAATCTTCTCACTGCCAGGTGTTTTGATGGTAGAATTATTGGAGAAATAAAATATTTCAATTCTTCATTTATCAATCTAGATTTCAATCGTAAAATTCCTTCTTCATCTTCAAATACTTGAAGACCTCTCAAATTTTTTCGTGTTTCTTCATTAGAGTAACATTCTTTTTGAACTACACGAAAAATAATCTTTTGTGCATTTAACAGTTCCTCATTTGTAAGTTCCGTATATTTTCTGAAGTCTTTGGCCTTTGATTGAAAACGCAGTACCCAAGCCATAACCCTAATCATCTTTGAAAATCTAGAAAATCTTCTGGCTAACTGTAATGAAATTGACTCTAGCTCTGTGTTATTAGCAGAGATGACTGACTTTCGTTTCTCTATTTCTACTTCTTTTTCGTCAATATTTACAGCTGACTTTGACCACTGTTCTTTCGGATTCTGTAACCAGGCTGGTCCTTGCCACCACTTGCATTTTTGAAGTTGTTTAGGTCCACAACCTCTTGATAAAATGTCTGCTGGATTCTGGTCAGTTGAAATATGGAGCCAATCTTCCGAAGTCGTCAATTTTCTTATCTCACTTATTCTGTTGGTAACGAATACCGACCACTGTTCTCGACGAGTTATCCACGTAAGAACTGTGGAAGAATCAGTCCAAAAGTAAGTCTTCATGTAGGAAAGTTTCAGGGCTTGCTTCATAGAACTAAAAAACCTAGCGCCAATGACAGCGGATATTAATTCGAGACGAGGAATTGTAATGGTCTTCAATGGAGCTATTCGTGATCTGGCTTGAAGTAATTGGACAGTCACTGAGCCCCTACAGGATTCACTTCTTAAGAAAATGCATGCCGCATAAGCTGTCTTACTGGCATCGACAAAAGTATGGATACTTAAGTTGGATTCCTCCATCACACCTAACCATCTTGGAATTTTTATATTTTTGAAGTATTTCAGTTGCTTCCCCCATTTTAAAAATTTCTTTTTTATTTCATCGTTCACTTCATCATCCCACGATTCTTTGGTTTTCCAAGTGGATTGCAGCAAAACCTTAGGCTGAATCATAACAGGTGCCAAGAAACCTATGGGATCAAATATTCGACTAACCAAAGAAAGTATTTTCCTTTTAGTTATCTTTTCTTTTTCATCAAATTTCAAAGATTCTGAGCCTATTTCTAAGGTATCTGAATTTCTGTCCCAAATCAATCCTAATACTTGTGATGTTGCATTTTGTGAAGATACAGGAACGGCAGAACTTTCGCAGCCTCTGAGATCAAACATTCCTTCTTTCATTACATTAGTGGCAGATTCGATGAATGTTTCTAGTTCGGCATTATTTTGTACACTAGTTACGCAATTATCGACATAAAAACTATCTATCAATTTTTTAACAAATTCTTCAGAGTAACGTTCTTTAATTGATTCTTTTGATAAATGATGATTAATAACTGCCATTAACAGAAAAGGACTGCTGGTGATGCCAAAAACAACTCGAGCATGCCGGAAAGTTCGCATATTGCCCTCATTGTCATACCAAAGAAATCGTACGAAGTCTCGATCTTTCTCATGTAAGGATATTTGTAAAAAAGCCTTTCTGATATCCGAAATTACACCAATTAGTTTCAGTCTAAATCTCACCAAAATAGAAGGAATTGTTTCAATTAAATTATTTCCAGTCTCCAAACAGTCGTTTAATGATGGATGGTTGTGGATCTTAGCAGAGGCATCAAACACCGGTCTTATCTTGGTTGTGGATATTTCTTTGATGACGAGTCGGTGTGGAAGGTAAAGAGTACCAACAAGTAACTCAGTTCCAGGAACTTCCTCAATAACTCCTTCTTCTAACCATTCTCTAAAGACTTCATGATACTTTTCTCTAAAACCAGTTTTTTCCAACTTCCTAGTAGTAGATTCAAGTCTTTTCAAGCACAACTCATAATTGTCTGTTAGAAACGCACGATCCACTTTCCAAGGCATATGGATCTCGTATCTCCCATCTCTCTTTTGCCGAATTGTTTCTTGAAAGTGAAACATGACAGCCCTTTCAGTTTCCTCTCTTGAATTTTGCTCAATAGGATCCCGTATACCAAGTAGTTCCAGATCCCACAGTGAAGAAACAGGAATATCTGCTTGAGATAACATGGTTACGATATTCATACTTGCATCTTTTTCGTCGGTATATCGGGGTACTTTACCCAACAAAGTCCAACCTAATTTGGTTTCTAATGCTACTAAGCCTGTCTCTAACTCTTCTCGTCGACCAGTAATTAACTTACCGGCAACGTCTGCACCCAAAAGTACCTCAATGGGCCCTGTGTTTTCTTGAATATCAGTTAATAATATATTTTTAGTTTTCAATTCATGTATCCAAGAACCATTTTTTACACTAGAAATATCATTACAAATGACATCATGATCTAAAGCAACTAATTTACAAATATAGTTACCATCAAGACCACTCAAGTAAATTTTATAACACTTGTGTTTATACATCCTTGTTTTCGTTCCGCCAAATAAGGAATGGCGAAATTCCTCTTCCCTCTGCAAATTAAAACCCAAATCTTCAGCAGTAGATTTCAATATATATGATTTTTGCGATCCCGTGTCAATAATAGCTCTAGCTTTACGCTCTTTCTTGATGCCATGTACATTTACAACAAGAGTTTGTAATATAACTTCATTCGTTGCCCGAGAATCTAAAGAATCAACTGTTTTTTCATTAATATTTTTATCATTTACTTCTTGTTTGGGTGAATCAGATTTATTACATGCAATGTTTGGGCACATGAACTTTAAATGTCTTTTAGAACACAATTCACATGTTATTTGAGATCGACATCTAGAAGCAAGATGACCCTTAGCCAAGCAGACACGGCACAATCCTTTCTTTTTTATTATAGCGATCTTTTCCTCTAGTGGGATGAAAAAAGCTCTTTTACAAAAGCGATTTGCATGAACCTTGAAACAAAACGCGCATGTATCCTTTGATTCTTGAATGAATAATTCAGCAGCAGAGGGGAGCGTACTTTGGCTCTCTGCCAAGTGCTTGCATTCGCGTTCATAGGGAAGTATTTCAGATCTACTTAATTTTATTTTTTCTTCTGATTGCACTTCGCTCTTCAGAAACGAAACTATAGCATCCAGTGTTGATATACTCTGTTCGGAGTCAATATTTTTCCTTTGTCTTTCAAAGGATCGCAATATATGGGTCGGTAATGAACTTTCCACTAAAGGATATAATATTACGCCGCACTGATCTGTAGTTACACCTAAACTACTTAGAGCTCGAAGTTGAGTAGAAAGTTTATTATACAAACCGCTTAAAGAATCTTGTTTCTTTTTAGTAGCGTTATTTAAATCAAGTCTTAACAATTCTCGTACATAAAAATCAATTAATAGTTCTTTTCGTCCATATCTTTCAGTTAAGCTTTCAATTGCCAAAGGGTAGTTTTCATTCGTAATAGGAAAAGATTCAACAAGCTCTCTAGCTTCTGACTTAATTTTTGTCGACTGAATTAAGTAATGAAATTTATCACAATCAGTTAAATTTTTATTTTCGTGTATGTTTTTAAACTGATTCCAGAAGGTTAACCAATCTCGTAATTCACCGCCAAATTTATACAGTTCAACTTCAGGAAGTCGCGGGGAAATCGTTTTATACGGATTTTCGCACACAGTCAAATGAGAATTATTGTTAGAATTGCTACTTTCTTTATTGCTTTGTTTGCTTCTGATATTCTCTAATACTCGTTTAGACTTTAGTTCCATTCTCAAAGCCTTTTCTCTATATTCTTCGACAATATTAAATTCCGTTTCGAATTCTGTTCCATCTGTTAAAGCATCTAAATAATTATTATGTGTCAACTCTAATGAGTCCGTTTTTTGCTTAAACAAATGTAAACAGGTTTCAATTTCTTCTGCGTCAGGATTTTCATTAATCAACACACTCTCTAACTTAGTGTATGATTTCGTAAATGAAGTACGCTGTGCTGTTTTATTTCGTTTAATAATTTCCATATTTACTATCTTAGTTCATACATTCAATGATAAATGTCAATGTTCAATGTCAAATTATATCAATAACTTCAAAATGGAAATTCAATTTTTTTACCGTTATCAAACTCCAAAACAAAACCAGCCCACCCGGGGGCGCCAGAAATGTAGTTCCTATTAGATTTTACTGTGAAAATGAATGTAGGCAGTTTTGTTTATAGATGACAACATTGTAGGAAAAATCAAAACATGTATTTAAATCAAAACAGCACAGCACAGTACAAACATTAAACACTCTTTTTCGCCATCATCTTTTCCAAAACACAACCGTTACAGGTTTTCCCTCTCTTTCATCTGTTGCCACTCTCCAACAGAGAAACTTACCTCTCATGGAGTTTGATCATGACGCAACAATTATAATACAATGCGCTTCATCCCTGTTAAGTAAACGAGTGTTAGCCGCAGATTAACGAATTATGGCGCTTGTGCCAATAAAACCAACAGACAATCTCGGTTAATCATTAGTTGCTTTTTTTCTCGTTAAGAGTAAGCTAATTTCTGGTTTTATTTTATGAAATGAAACATGTAATGAATTGAATATAAATGTAACAAAGGGATGGTGAAAGAGGTAAGAATGAATCATAAGAAGAAAAAAAAATAAATCCTGAATGTTAAAAAAATACCTGCAACTGTTATGCTGATAAACATTTGATTATTTCCATTCTACGAACCAATGTACTCTTTGTCACTGTACTCTGAAAATAATTTTAAAGGGTTGAGTTTTCAACATAAGGCTCATATCTATTAGCCATTTTATGTCGTGTATGTATTGTTAATCCTATGGAATTTCTACTTTATCTTCAAATTTCAACTTTTTTACCTATTTCAGTGCAAAAAAAAAGTTGAATCCCCACTCAGGGTTTTACCTTTTTCTTAGGTGCGTACAGATATGAGTGGTTTAAAGCAGCATAGCCAGATTTGGCTCTTGCGCCAATCAACCTCTTTCATACTTCATGTACTGATGCCTCTTGAAATCAACAGGAAAACACGATTGCTTCTCTTATAATATTTAAATAAAGGTTGATTCAGATAAACTTTCTGCAAAAAAGGAAGTGTCGAAAGATATGTACAGTCAAACCCCACTATACTAGGTGTGTAAGTATGAAACCGGAATTTTTGTACAGAAAAAACACGTTTATTGTAATGATATGATACAAAGTAACTTATTCAAAGTATTGTCCGTCGCTATCTATACATTTTTCCCATCTTTCTGGCAATTTGTGGATTTTGCGCCAAAAGAACTGTTGTTTTTGAGTTGTTCCACGTTCTTCGTTCCTCACGTCAAAATCGCCACTTTTGAACCGTTTGAACCACTCGAAACACTGTGTTTTACCGAAAGCATGCTCATCAAATGCCTCCAGAAGCATTCGATGCGATTCGGCTGCGGTTTTCTTCAGATGAAAACAGAAAAGTAGTGCTGTCCGCAAATCGTAATTTGTTGGCACAAAACTCGAAATGTTTATCTCTAATGAACTAATGCTACTGAATGAAACTCGTGTTATTGTGAGTTGGAAATCTTTGTCGGATATCAATACAATAACAAGACACCGTTGACGTAATGTGTCGGTAACTGCATCAACATCTAGCGCCACCTATGGGCAAATTCCGGTTTCATACAATTCCGGAACCACTGATGACTCAATAAAAAGTTCACTGTAACCGAAGGATCATTATTTCTTATTTTGTTGAAACATTAATCAAGCAGCGGTTTTTTTCCAAATGTGCGAATATATATTTTGGCGGAGAAAATTATTTGCATGTCACCCATTGTTTGGCTCCATCTTAAATACGACTGAATTATTTTATTTTAACCTATGTATTAAATGCTTTCCTGTTTACGAAATTCTTCATTGAAAACAATATTTTTTTCAGGATACTATTGAGACAAAAGAATGTCTGCTCAGTCCGAAGTGCGCATATGGTTACAGAGATAGAAAGAAGGGCAACATCAGACGACGCCTCCATGGACGATTCTACTTAGTTCTAATTTTTCAAAGGGTGGTTTGAAAAGTGGGTTATTGTTTATCGGGTTCAGAGCCAGAGGTTGATTAAATAAAAACGGTGTGGTGGATGAAAGAGTGAACCGGATGTTTAGGAATGCAGTGTTTCGGGATCCTAATATGTAAGTGTAAAAATTACATTGAAAAACTGGAAAAAAAAACTACAGAAGAGAAATTTCAATTCACTAGAAACTTTCATTTTCTCAGGAGTTCACTATAAGCGTATAAAATAACAATTAAATAAAAGTTCAGAACTAATAGGTAACAGAGTTAATTTAGTACACACACGTGTGTGTACTAAATTAACTTTGTAGTCTTGCACTCTAAATTAACTCTTTAGTACACACAAATACACGTGTCATTCACACACACGTGTGGGGGGGAATGAAATATGTACAGCTGTCCCGACATTTCTCTAGTACTGATAACAGTAAGGACTGTTTCACAACTGCAATGTTGAATATCATGATATATCAGTCAAACCGTTTTTTATGCACTCCTTTTTGGGGGAAAAGAGAGGGTAATTTTTTATGCAGTACATGAAAAAAGTCCATTAAAATGCATATTATGAATAAAAAGTAATTTAAAAAGAAATCTACACATGTGGCCCACGAGATAATACATCATCTTATTACAAAAAATATGCTCGTATTGCATCGCCCATTTTATAACATTACAGCTTCTATTTTTATAAACAATGTAAAGGTAGAAAAACTATTGTTCTGTGCAAAGTTTGCGAAAAACAGATTCAATCACCAAAGGTGCTAACTTTTTAAATAATTATGAAGTTATTCAATTAAATATTAGAATTAATGCAACGTTAGTATAACAACGGAATAAAAATCTGATCGATCGATTGATTCATTCGTTTTCCCTAATTCGTTCACTCATTCATTCATACATTAAAAAAGATATTCAGATAACAATTTATTTTGAAAAGTGCTCAGGGGACCATTTCCTAGTTGTTTAAAACAAAGGTTAAGAGGGTTGAAAGCAAAATAATATCAATGCGCTAATTTTTCCAGAACGAAATAGGAATATTTTGGAGTAATTACGCCATTTAGATTTCTTTCAACCATCTCTAACTCAGTTTGTTACTCTGTTACGTAGCTCATTAAATATATTTGAATATTTTTAGAATATCGCTGATCGGACTTGAAACAAATTTCGCTCAATAAAATAACTATTTATTTCCTTTTTGTGAGTCTTTTATTACATTGTAAAATTGGTATAGTAAGGAGTATATGAAAATGATAAATGATTGAATTATTTTAATAAAAGTAACATTTCTATCCCACACTCGCATACACAAAAATGTTACTCCATACAAAACACAATTTGGTATGCGACTTTATAGAATAAGTTTATATTAAATATTTTTTGTTTCATTTTGTTACATGTTTTGTTGCAAATTCATTGATAATAACATCCTAACTTAGTTTTTTTTTTTTTTTTTTTTTTTTTTTTTCAATTTAAGTTTTTGTTTTTGGCTAATGCTAGATCCAATGGAAACAAATTTTTTATCATTTTAAATCTTGAGAGGTATCTTTCTGCAAGTGCGCCGATTATTGTGGTAAGTTTAATGCGATGAGTAGATACTTCCTAAGTTGATTTCAAGCCCCAAGAATACTTTTGATGAGATAGAAGAAAATGAAATCTTATCAGAAATTAAAAGCTTAAGACATCATCTTCACACACACAAGCAGCATTAGTTGAAAAAAAATTCGAAATTAAAAAATTATCTGCATTGAAAAAATGTTAAAGTTTATTGTGGAAATGGACTTTCAAGTATCAGTCCTTAACATATTTTGCACTGAAGACTTTTTTTTTGATGGTGTCTGTTTCTGTTGCTTCTAGGACAGAAGTGAAAATAATTAAGGCTACGTTCGATCAAAAATTAGTCAAGTAAGACTAACTTCAAGTAAGATAAAGCTTTTCAAAGGTGAAAATGATTAAAAACTATCTTCGATCAAAAATTAGTCAAGTAAGA
>BMAW01103549.1:0-11604 GCA_019974015.1 Nephila pilipes
ATATCGACGTTATTATTGAACCCTGGCTTTTTAAGTATACAACATAGCTATATCATGATTAATGGTAATATGTAAAAATAAATTATATATATACATATATGTGTATTTAGAAAAAAAGATATAATCATTCCAGCACAAAACATATTTAAAGATTGTAAAGTTGAAAATAGTGAAATAACTTCTATAATATCAAGCCAACACAAATGGTAGTTTGATTTATTTCTTGCTTTGGGACTAATATATCATGTCTAAGGGATTTATTTCACACTAAGGGGAGGAAATACTTCGCTTGGTATCCTTTATCTATCTTTCTTTTGAATAATGCACTACTTTTTTGATGTAATACAGTAAAAAGACTAAATTGAAATAAATCTTGTTAGAGATTTGGATATATTATCCCGAAAATATAGCTTAATATAATAAACTGTCAGTTTTTGATACTGCTAAATATTTTTTATGAAATATTATTTCAATCATACATAATAAAATAGTACATTTGTTATAATGAATAAGTATAGTTAAGCGTGATAGAAACTTTTATACAAATATAAATTGATAAATAGTCAGTGCGAAATAAAAGAACATCCTAAGAAGAAAATAATAGTGACAAATATCTGATATTAACTAATAAATTATCAGGAACTTATACATTTTGTTTACAGAGATTGCGAAATAAATATTAGAAAAAAAAACATGTTTTATTCAGAATTAATGAATAATGAACAAGTTTTAAATAAAAAAAGAGATATTCAGTACAAAATAGGTATCATACTATCACGAATATTCTTTTATGGAAAACTATTTTTAATTCATAGAATTACTCTTTGATGAAGAACATTTTGTGATATAAGAAAGCAAGTATCTTTCTAATTTACTTCAGAAAATTTTATATTCCATTATTAGATATTTTAAACGCATTCCGTTATTAGATATTTTAAAATTAGTATGGAAGATATTCATTTTTTTATTATTAATTTTCGCATTGTCTAAGTAACTAATTAGTTTTCCCTGATACACTATTTAGAGAATCTTAAAATACAGCTTAATAGCAGAAATTTTCATTAAAATAAAAATACTTTAGTATGGAAATATGTTCCGAAAGCTGTTAAACGTTTAGGATATATGCAATAGTTTCAATTTTGATGCAAATGTGCTTGAAATTAGGCTAAATGTCCGTGGTGTAATGCTATGTGGAAAGGTAGAAACAAAGTAACGTTTTATGAAACGGAAATAAAACATTATAATTATTCTTTTGAATTCGCTGCAAACAAAAAAAAGTGTTCATAAATATATTTTCTTTACATTTTACTCAAAATAACTTAATTTCATTTTATGGTGACCAATAACTGAAACTAGACAGATGCCTAAATCTAAGTTATTCGTATGCATGATTATGATGCCCCTTTCGAGCCTCCAAAATTTTTCGTCATAACTTTTTGGCCAATGAAACCACTATAAAAGTCAACAGATCTAATCCCAGGTTTCGAATTTTGCTTGATTTCTGGTGATTAATGACGAATCCAAGGCTCTCTAACGGTGACAGTTAGACACGGCAGTGATTGAATATTAATTTGGCATCAAATGATACGGAATCAAAACTAATTTATGAATCAATGCGAAAATTTATTTCGGTTTAAATTGACAGAGGGAAGTACCAAATGGTAACAGCTATTTATCTTAATTATACCTATTGTCTTCAAATACAAGTACTTTTTGAACCACCTTCGTACCTTACTGAAGGTGATCACAATAAAATACTATTGTTAGGTGATTCTTAGAGAGGAGCACAAGTACAAGATTTTTTTCATTCTATTTAGAAAAAAAGATAATGTTTCAGGAATGCTAGAATTTTACTTCAACTGAAAAAAGTTACCTTCAAATAACATTTTATTATAAGACCTTTTTTGAAAGAGGCTTAATACCACATCCGCATCAGTAAATTCAATATCTCCAAATGTTTTCTATAGTGTAGGTGGTAAATTGATCCATTTGAAGTTATATATATCTTTGAAAAATATGATATAGTAAATGAAATATTATTTTCAATATTTCTTCCGTACTTCATGTTTCGAATTCTTTCCGCTTTACTAGAAGTGTCGAAGAGTCTAAGAAGCTTTATTGAAGCTGTAGATTGGAGATAACTAAGTCTACTTTTCGAAAGGGATAGTCTGAAGTGGATTGGAATTCTCAATAAATTTTTGGACATAAGGAGAAAATCATAAATGGCCAATTTTTGAGGTTTGATGTGATATGAAATTTCTTTTTCAGAATTGTAATACGGGTATTGTTGGATCTGTGACACAAATTCAGGCTTATTAGATTCACTGAAAAATGTTTCTGTCTTTACATTTTATTATATATTTTATTTGAAATATAAGGTAATTATGTTATTAATTTAACCTATAATTTATATATAAAATAATCACATTACTTGAAATATACTTATGCAATTAATGAAATATAACTATATAGGGTTATAAATTTAAAAAAATACTCATTTGTTTTTTTTTTGTATTATCCACATATATAATATATATATTTAACAACATTACTTATTTAATATATCTGTAGTTAATGTCGAGTATCGTTTTCTTTCTTCACTTTTTAAAGACAAAAACTTGTTTTTAAAGCATAAATTCACTCAAACATCATGAGTAATTTTTAATCCGATACTGCGCAAATGATTTGAGTAAATCGTCAGCTTCTTTCAACGTTTTTATTTATTTATTTATTTATTTTTTTGTTGAGAGCTCAGTTAGCAAAATTATGAATGGCAAAGATAAAAATAGTCTGCAAGAACTCAGCCTTTGATTTTAATGAATTGCGCAGTGTACTAGGGCGTAATTCAAACTTTCATTGCTTCATTGGAGATAAAGGACCGTTACTGCAGGTTTCAGCAACACGTAGCCACTCCATACACGTTAAACCTAACAATGCAAGTCCTTAAGGAATTCTTTGATTACCATTTAATTTCAATAGACCTCTGGCCACCAGGCTTCATTCAGTTAGATTTTTTTGTGTGGTTTTTATGTCTAAAACAGAGTTTTCCAGAGAAGTTCTGCAGACATCGACAATTAATAACTACAGAAATCACTTCAATAACACCAATAATGTTGCGAAATGTGTCAAAACACTTGAATCGACGTGTTCTTGTTTGCATTCAAAATAGTGGGGAATTTTTAGGAATTATAAGGAATGATAATATAAAAAAATGAATGAAATTATGTTTTTCAAAAATAAAATTATCATAGAATTAAGTAACATTCTGCAACTCAATTTTTCTATTTTACCTCACAATTAAAGTTGTAACAGTCTAACAGTGCTAAAAATTGCCTCCTACACTTAGACAAGGTTCAAACAATTATACTTCATTGTCAGAATAGGTGCCATATGCGTCAGATGTAAGGGTAATAAGAAAAACCAACTTTTTTTGGTAGTTTTTTAAATTGATCACACTGTATAATTAATTTAACCTATAATTTATTCATAATACAATCATATTACATGAAATATACTAGAGAGAGAGAGAGATGTTATACCAAATATAATTATTAAAAGTGTTTTAATCTGATTCTTACGTTATTTCCAAATTCATACTCACAAAAAGAAACTTAAATACTTTGAAATATTTAATAGTCTAAATTATTAAACTAGTTATTATTATTTTGATTTAATTGGATATCTTAAGAAAAAATTATGAATAAACTATATTAAACTACATTAAAAAGATAAGTTATACTCACATAACCATATCCAATATGGTACATGATATATATGAGGTAATCCTGCGAGAGAAATAGCAAGAAAAAATCATTTCTTAAAATAATATTTAAAACAACTTTTGACGTCAACGTTAAATCTTTGTATAATCAAGCGTGGAATATTAAATTAAAGATTAAATATAATTAAATTTAAATTGAATATTTAGAACACTTCATTAAATGAAAAATGTTTCAATTATATATACTAAGTAAAGAATTTATCAACTCTGTCATTTTTTTAATTTTTGAAGTAATACAATTAAGCAGAAATTTGCTTGTAAATATAAGAGTTTTTTTTAATCAAATTACAGAATATTTCTTGTGGTATGCTTAGTAACTACAACGTAACTATTGTTCGCATCTTTTTTTAAAGTTTGTCAAGATGAAACAATCATGAAGAGCTGTATTCTAAGTTATGCACCTATGTACTGAATGGTGATTTACTGTATAATCCAGGCGAAAAAAAAGTGATTATTTTAATAACTTTTGTCATTATCATCATAACTGGAGAAAATTTTATGATCATGGAATAAAAAGAACTTAATTAGGATGTTCAGAATTTAGTTTTAATTTGTTTAACATAAACTAATTAACTTTTAATTTTTTGTTAAGATACAGTGCGTTTATCATGCCATTGAAGTTTCACCATGAAATAAACCAATGCTTGAAATTTACTTTCCCTTGTAACATTTTTTTTATTGATGGGGGATGTTAAATTTGAATAAACGTGTGTAGTTTGTAAAATGTTTACTCCAGATTACCGAAGAGTTACAAATCTTATACAGGATTGATTTCTAGTACTTTCGACCTGAATGTAGGAAGAAGCTATTGAAATTCAGATCAAATCAGATCATTTTGCCACTATAGGGACAATAATATCTGCTAATGATGTGGTGATCTTATGGGTATTTTTATTACATTCGACAATTTCTGTTCTACTTTTAGTTTCATTTCTACGGTTTTAGATCAGGGTCAATACCCATTCACGCCAAGGACAGGCAAATATCGCAACTTTCCAGAAGGTTTCCTCAATTTTTGCGTGTATTAGTTTGTCACTTAAAAACACATAGGCATTTCTACGATTTTTTTCTACTAATTTTCACCTTACCACTAATTTCTTCTCTGATTTAAGCTTTCCAACATACATTTTAAAAATGCTATTTCTTTTCACTAGTTTGATATGGTGTGCCTTTAGAAAAAGGCTCATAGATGTGATAAGTAACCGACATCACATATCAATGCATCTCCTCGTTCTCAGATACACGTTACGTACTCTCCATTAATTGTCCAATAGTTCTAAAATTAATAAATAAAAATGTGTAATGATTAAACTAAATTTTATGCATCGTGGTAACCACTAGTTTCAATAAATGAACATATTTATTACAATCTGATTATTTACATGAACCCTCTTCACCATTTCCACTATGAGTGCCTAAAATTAGTTCCTAACTATTCTTATTAATAATAGACGATCATTACTAAGGGGCACAGACATCTTCACAATCCTGAATTCTAAGATGAAACCTTGAATGTGCTCCCTTTACTGACGATGCAGAAGTGTCTATTTACGTCGAGAGGACAGTATGTTAACTGGACCAGACACCATTGGATTTCTATATTCTTCACAGATGAGTTTCGGTTTATTTTGAAGAGTCATTAAGGCAGTGTATTGATTTTTTGGAGAGAACGAGACACTAGATACTAATAACCTAAACTTGTTAAAGGGTAAGGTAATATAGCAGGTGTATTTATAGTTCAGCAAGAAATCCTTAAGTGCAGCTGTCTGTAAATATCATTATTGAAATATTTTTACGTTATAAAGTAGTTTCACATCACATTTAATATAATATGGAGTATTTAGTGTTTAGAATAAACATTTCATGGAATAATAGATTATTATTTGAAGTGAAGAGTAAAGACAATGAAAATGCTTCAAATATAAAATAATATATATATTCATTTTTACTTTAAAGTAAAATTACATAATAAATTTGATACATATACTTACATACATACATACATATATATATATATATATATATATATGTGTGTGTGTGTGTGTGTGTGTGTGTATTGGAAGAGTGCCTATTAAATAATTAGACACGCTGACGCAGAGGAAGTAAGCGTGCGCCAATCCCCAGCGACCGACAGATGTTTAGCGTGAAGCCTTTTCTTGCAAATGTGTTACCTCTAATTTTTAAAAACTAATCCGCATAACCGTATCTTCGCAAATTAGAGTTATTTTTTTTTGTTTCACCAGAAGAATAAAAAGTGTGCAAATAACTGTTATAAAATTTCAATTGAAAAATCGCCACTAAAGCTTTTAATTTATTGAAAGATGTGTATGGCAATAAATATTTGACACGTTCACACATTTTTTTTGTAGGTTAGCGTTTTCAAGACAGCCGGGAATTTGTTAAAGATAACTCTTGCATGGGTCTCCCTCTCACGTCAGAAACGGATGACAGTATCGAAAAATCGGTAAACTGGTTCGATTGACCATCGGTTAAGTATACATGCGATTGCTGGGACTATAGGAATTGACAAAATATCTGTACTTCTAATGTTTCTTCCGAGACAATGAACCAAATCATTTTACATTATCATGATGATCTTAGCAAAATACAGCATTCCAGTGTTGAACCATTCGCCTTATTCGCCGGATTTTGAGCAATGCGACTTCTATGTGTTTCCAAATATAAAATCTGCTGTAAATGGAACAAAGTTTGATTCGTGGAAGCTGTACGAGAGAATCCGGTACTCATCTTGAAGGAGCTGACCAAAAAAGACTTCCACCGCTGTTTCGAACAATGGAAGATTCTCTTGGAGCATTGGAGTGATAGACGAGTATGTTTATATTGAATGTGATGATTAGTAAATATGTGTAAAATCAAAATGAAATGTTTTATGGGGTTAAACCATTATTTATTAGCCAAACCTTATATATATATATATATATATATATATATATATATATATATATATTTGAATTTTTGTAAGTAATTTTTATATTTTGATTTCTTAGAATTATAGTTTTTATTTTTGTAGATTTTATCCTTGAACTTTTTTGCATCTTTTTATCATTTAATTCTTTTGTACTTTGGATTTCCCAATTCAGTCTGCCAAATTACAAAAAGGGAAGGTTGGTACCATTAAATTAGTTTAACCCCGCTTATTCTGTCTAGCCTGAAATAGCTTTTTGACTTGCTGGGTTTCATATTTTAATTTATTTTTTAGTTTATTTTTACATTTTTTTCTGTATTTTTGTCTTTTTAAATATTTTAAATTATTCTTTGATAAATTTTCAGTATATATATATATTAATGTATTACTCTTGTAACATATTTGTCACTGTGTTGAACATATATGCATTCGAATAAACAATGCTTATTTTTTGTTTAATATTTTAATTGGCACTTTTATTCCACTAACTTGTACAAAAAATATTGATACATAATAAACATATTATTAAACTAAATACTAAATAAAGGTTTAGAGTATTCTAATATTTTTATGTAAGATATATTTTACTAGGAGACAAATTATTATTAATGTGAAACTTTTACACAAATTAATGTTTTCTAATATATCAAACAATAATTCATGTAAAAAAGTTTCATTAGAATTAACCTTCCGTATTTGAACAGTAAACCCCTGACCTCAGCAGCATTATTCATTTTTAGTTAGATTTTAGAAAATAAGTACTGAAATGGTTTAAAGTCTTGTCCTCAAAACATTTGATGTCTTGATTAGATTTTATCCACCATATTAAGGTTAGAATAGCTGGTGTTAAACTTAATGAATATGAATGTAGTACTTTATCATTTCTGAATTAGTTATGATGTTTTCGTCCAGTTTTCCTCTTGAATATTTACTCTCTTTCAATAATATAAACCTGTAGAAATTGGAAGGGAACCTTTCCTTGAAATTTTATCATATCTATAGTTACTCGATTCATAAAATTATTTCTGATTTCTTTAATGATTCTTAAATAATTATATCAATGCAAATGTAATTCAATTAACTAAACCCAGTGGCTCTAAGATGTAATGTTTTGTAAAGTCCTTCAAATTGCTTAGTGTAATTATGATAATTAGATTTCTGTTTTAAGGTTAAAAATTGCTTAGATGGACCAAAAAAATATTGTATTTACTGAATTTTAATACATTCGAAGATTATAAATTTTATTTTTAATGGTCGATCTGAATTGCATAATTTATTAATGGAGCATTGAATAATTTCTAAATATGTTAATGACAATTTTGGAAGATTTATTAAGACACCTAATTATTCTAATACGTTTGAGACCGATCTAAATTTGTCATCTCTATATTCATATTTTCATTTTTTTTAAGAATTTTTCAAAAATAGCGGCAGAAAATATATCACAACTTGCAATAAATAAATATTAATACAACAGTATTAAGTCTTTGTCACAATATCATATTTAACTGAGGCTTAATGTAATTAAGATGCAATGGCAGGTCTCAGCATGTCCGATGTGATTAGGTATTCAGTTCTCCTTACATACAGTCTAAAAGCCTATATTATTAATCCATCACTTCGGATCTATCATCCAGTATATGTAATTAAAAATATAAAACGAATAGTATTTAAAAAACTTAATCAAAAATAAGAACGGAACATTCAATGTTTCAATGCAATAACTAAATTTAAATGTTCATGTTTATTTGTCCTTATTTGAAATGTTAAAAATGTTCTTAATACTGTTTTTAAGTTAGTTTATTAAAGAGAGTCGAGTTTCTCATCTTACTTTCTTTTCTCATCTTTCTTATATGTCACATATTTGAAGAAACTTTATCTATAAATCAGTAGATAGTTAATCTGACTAAATACGTTTTCAGGATTGATTGTACCATTTTTTCAGAAAATAACTTCTTTTCAATACATTTTATTAAAACAATCATTTTCATTTTTCAAGACATTTATATAGGTCCAATTATAAGGCAATAAAAAAGTGCGTGGGATATAAACACGAATGGTAGAATACCACAAAGGGAACGAGCTATCCCAAGGGGCTTAGAAAGCTAACCGGGCTCCAGTAGGGGTGCACTCCCGAACTCAGCATTTATTGCCATAAATATTTTAACAACAGTGTAGGGTAAGATATAACAGTAAATGTTATAGCAAGGAATAAAAGATAAAATAATTTGAAATTCAGAAGAAATTAAAATTTACAATGTGTTTACAGAGTGTGACGTCATAATTCTAATATATCAAATTTTTCATTTTTTTCTTTCTTTCACTTTTTTTTTTGGAATACATATCAATCTGTATTGTATTTGCGTTACAATTTCCCTGCCACATTTAGACTGCCGGCGATGGTCAGCCACATCAGTGGTATAAATAATGCGAATGAGTTAACTCACTGTAGTATTGATTAGCGATCGCTTATCCTTTTTATAAGAAGTCTATAACACATTTTGTGATAAAAACAATTTACTGCCATAGCTTTTCCTGGCAAATAGATAATTTTCTCTTTCAACTGGAGCAGATTTATTGGAAACAAATTAATGTTTTGAACTTTATTTTCGATGTGTTATAATCAATCCAGATCTCCCACAGACTAACACAGCTCGACGTAGCAATAATAAAATTTTAAGTAGTCAAATTAAAACTCACCCATAAATAAGAGTCAAATTCATTCAGTCTATATTTTGTATTTGACAGCACGTTATGGTATCACTAACTTGTTTTCGTTTGATTGGTTTATTGATTTTGTTAACTTTTCACAAGAATCAATATGAGGGTATTGACGACGGACCTTGTAATTTTGAATCTCAGTCAAGTGATGGGGATGGTATCTGGGACAGCTTCTCCTTCTCCTTACATCCACGCCAACGGCAGTACTTTGAGCCTCAACAGATTTAATAATGTCAGCCTCGATTATACAATGAGTCGAAAAGGCATCAAAGCTTGAACTAACGAGACGACGAAAACAACCAATCGCGAGTCTGTGACTATTACCACTAGGCTACACGCCCCCTAATTGCTTTTGAAATCGCATCCGTCTTAAAGAAACAGGTACCTTTTGAAAATCCCTCTAATATCTAGAAATTCTTGCAATACTCAATTTTCTTTTTTAATGATAAAAGATAGAATGCTATTAAATTATAGATCTCTGACATTTATTGTAAAAATTAATATGCTCCTATTCATTAAAATAATGACCATTTCTAAATAATTGAAAATGTAAGACATATCTTAAACAATTCGAAATAATCACCTTCCTGTCATGCACATACGTTTCTATTTGAAACTAAAACTTTACTCATGGCAAAAAACTAATCAAATAATATTCTGATAATCAAATTTAGGCTCCCACATTCGGAACAAAAGAAGATAAACTGGTTTTCAGCCATGAGCTATCAACTGCTTTCTAACGACATATAAAAGACAGCTTAACCCGAATTAATTGGCTCAATAATGTGTTCGTATTTTTTGTACTGCAATACCATTAAGTATTTATATATTTTGGAATTATTTAAATGATTTTAAAAGGACAATTTATCAGGAAGAAACACACCACTAAACGATCTCTTATTTCGTTTCATGGCTCAATTTGTTTTGATTCGTAAGATAATACGTATTTGTTAATTAATTTCTCTTCAATTATATTCTGTCAACACACTTTGAACCACTCTACAATGTGAAAATAGAGTTAAAAATTACATTGCAGTGTCATTTAAAATAATTTTGTTAAAGTAAATGCATGCTCATACATCTATCATGTAAATACGTGTGACTTTTAAATATGCCTAAGCAGGTTTTGTTCTTTAATCGTCATTCTCAATATGTTTTGAAAATAATCATACAATACCAATTTTTCTACCACAATTATTGAATTATTCTACAGAAAACTCAGTGAAGTATTTATGTATCGTAATGATGTTATTAAGTAGAATTAATTAACTGCGCCTTAATGTTTTTTTTAATGTTTATTGAATTTTAAATAGAATGTAGCAATATAATCGGGATCATAACTTTATTTGCAAAATCTTTTACTGCAAAGCATTTATTTATGTTTAAAAATACAGAAAAAGTTTTAAAATATTAATAACTGAAAAAATTTACTTCAATTAAATAATGAAAATATATATTTAACAACTTGTAATACTTATAAATTATGACAAAATTAATCATAGCGATATATTTTAAAGGAATTTCAATTTGTAAGGAATTAAATAATTTTTAATACAGATACGGGAATTTATATTGATATCGCGTTGGAAATAGACTTGTCTCTTATAAGGATATAATATTCTATCGACTAAAAATTCATAACAGTTTTATAATTAGAAATTCAGCTCAATTTTTAATTACATTATAGTTCCAGTTATTGGGAAAACAAACAATTTTAACTAAATAGAAAAAGATCAAATGTTCGAATCAATATTAGACGGGGAAAAATCTCTTTGTCATTCCTTACAAAATTGAAATTAAAATTTAATACATTTTAATTTTATGGTTTTAATCTAGTCACGGAATACAACAACTATAAGATAAGTATTACAGAGCAGAATTTTAGGCTTTATCAATTGTGACCCTTAATATCAATTAATGCATAACCAATTCAAAGTTATCATGATAATATTAAACTTCCCTATTTAATGCTCTTTAATATATAATTATTTATTCACTTCGAAAAATATAGAAATGTTACGAAAATTGTACAATATAAAGTATGTAATTTATTTCCACAAACAAATAATCTGCATTATCATGGTAAATTGAGCAATATTTGATCACGTAATACGACAACATTATTTTACACCATACAGTGAGTAAAACAATATTAGAACCAAATTAAAGACATACG
>BMAW01103551.1:6023-58609 GCA_019974015.1 Nephila pilipes
ATATATATATATATATATATATATATATATATATATATATATATATATAAAAAAAAAAATATGGCCCCAAAAAGGGGTGGGTGGATGTAGAAAAAAATTATCGGATTCGAAAAATATATACAGAATAGAAAATGATTAAAATTTCAGAAAAATTGAATGAGTCATTTCAGAGTTAATATAATTACAAAGTAACGAACTCAATAAGATGTTGACCTACTTCTAGCTTGGCTTCAAGCTGCCACGCGACACGGCATAGAGTGATAAAGCTCCTTGATGGCCTCCTGCGGTATTTCTTGCCAAATTTGCTCCGATTGTCGGTCTAGGTCATCAACATTCCCTGATAGATGCAGTCGCTTTCCGTCATATTCCAGATATTTTCGGTTGGAGAGTGATCTGGGGATCTGGCAGGCCAAGGAAGTGTTTGACAAGCTGTAAGACTGTTCATAGCAAAACGTGCTGCATGTGGTCTGGTATTATCTTGCTGAAAAATAAGGCCAAAGCAGTGCAAAAATAAAGCAGGGTTGGCGGAAAAATAAAGCAGGATCGGCACTCAGCCCTGGGCTTCTCCAGACACATCTTCGATGATCGTAAGGACACAGTTGGAATCGGGATTCAACGCTAAATACTATACGTCCAGAGTCACCATTATTCCAACCTTATCGAGCCAAGCACCATTATAATCTGGCTCGATAGTGTGCAGGTGTAAGTGGCAGGTGCCATAGTGGTCGGTACGAGCGTAGATTTTTCTTTTTTCAGCCGCCTGTGAATAGTCATGATAGACACTCGTGTGCGGGTCGCACGTCTGATGGTTGATAATGATGAATCAGGCGTTGCGACAGCTGATCTGAGAATCACTCTATTCTCCCGATCTGCTGTAGCCCTAGGTCGACCGCAACCACCATGACCCTGAAATCTGCCATTGTCTATCCATACTTGCCAGCATCTTTTAATCGCCATATTGCTTCGACCCAAATAACGAGCGATTCTCCGATTTGTCCAACCTACCTCTTTCAATCCAATAATACGACCTCATTCAAACTCTGACTGTTGCTGGTAATGAGCTCGAATCCTACGTCGAGACATTTTTTCAATCACTGAAAGGTATCCTAAATCGCAATGCAACAGAAAATGGGACCATTCGATTGAGATTAGCTTCTTTTCCTCATCTGCTGAGTGTACCGTTCCGATACGCTGTAGCTACCCCTATTCATTCATTTTACTCCAAATTTTAATCATTTGCATGTTCGGTCAAAATGTCTTTGCATACTAAATTTCATTACAATCGGGCCACTCCTTCTTGGCGCGTTGCTTTTTGTTATAGAATATATATATATATATATAACAAGGTTGCCTAAACATTTACATTCTTCGAGAATTATGTGCAAGATTTCTGAATCATTTACATATGTAAATATGTATAAGTATAATAATTTCTTAAATTAATGCTTATATGATTATACTATATTTTCTATATTATATTCATTACTATAATTTATTTCGTAGAGAGAGAACAAACTAAGATTAAATGTCTTTTGAGAAGACCTAATGAGATATTAAATGGAATTTGCAATCCTTTTTATATAAATAAATTTGCCGATACTATGCGGAATTTAGAAAATCGTTGTTTATCTACGAGTTATGAGATAATGTGAACGCTATTAAAATTTACGTTGCTGTTATTTTTTGAAAAATGTTCAGTAATTCTTAATGCTGTTTAAAAAAGATCAAAAAATTTATGTTAAACGTAAGATATAGTAGTAGATAATTATAATAAAACTAATATTGTGAAAATTCCTTTTAAATAGATGTATTAAATTGTGTAGTATCGTTAATTAAATTTAGTTTGCTTTGTTCATAAGTTATTTGTGTATGTTAAACTAACATTATTTGTTGAATTACACCATTAATCAAACTAAACATAGAATTAATATTTATATGAATGGAATAAATGTGTCAAAAGTGCATTATTTAAAAAATATTTTTATGGGAATAAACTTCATTAATTTCCCTTCTTAAAATAAACAGCAATATATCTTATAACTACCAAACTATATTTCCTAGCCATTTTGCTTATTATTTAGATATTATTAAAAAAAGCTTTTAATATCAATTTATGTTGGAAAAACACCAAAGCGAGGATATGTGAACAAAATGTGTTGAATGTTCTGTTATTGTATCATGATTGTGATCAACTTAATATATTCCATGGGTGTTAATTATTTTAAATAATTTAATATTAATAATTTGATATATTTTGTAAACTGTTTGAAATAATTTAATATTTTCATCATAATAATTTCATACATAAATTAATAAGAAAATTCCTAAAATAAATTCAAAGTTTCATTCGAAATACGTTGAATAGTTATATATTTTGAAACTGAATTAAATTAAAATTCATTTATGCAAAATTCATAAATGAATTTATAAAATTATTTCATGAATTTTATAAATACATTTAATTAAAAAAATGAATGAATGAATTTATAAAATTCATAATGAATTTATGATTTAT
Organism: Nephila pilipes; assembly: GCA_019974015.1. Lineage (NCBI taxonomy): Eukaryota > Metazoa > Arthropoda > Arachnida > Araneae > Nephilidae > Nephila > Nephila pilipes. Next base: position 8,539 of record BMAW01103551.1, read on the forward strand.
GAATAATATGATTTATGAATTATAAATGAATTCATAAAGTTCATTTATTTATTTTGTTCTTAAAAAATATTCATTTATGCACTCCTCTTCTAGTAGAATAATAAAAAAATTATTTCATACGTATGAGTAATGAGCTGCAGAAATAGTTTTGTATTGTGCTTTCGTATTTATAGTTAAATGAAACGATTCAAATTAAAATGTTAGATTTGATTTCTATTGACACATTTCTCCTGTGAATTTTTAAAATCGTGAATTATAGATTTACAGTTTCACGAAATTGAACTTTGAAAATAACGTATTGAGATTTAACATGCGAGAAAAATTTCTAAGTAAACTATTTTAACCAAATGGTAATTTTATTTTTTTTCAAAGTAAATTACCAAAGAATTAAAAAAATTAATTATTCATATTGATAATATTTAGTTACATACACATATCAATTTTCAAAATACATGTACATGCTTTTAATAGGATGGTTCTTCCAACAAAACAATTTCAAATGGCAGTTCTAGTGTTTATGATTTGTTACCAGATAATAGTTTCAAATAATGAAAAGCAGGCACTGGAGAAATTGTTTCAAACTTTAATGGCAAGCTAACAGTGATTTTGGAGCTCCTGGAACTATATTTGTTATTGTCCAATCAAAATAATGCCTACGATCTGGTGACTCTTTGTGATTATGACTGTCTTGGAATCCATCCAAAGAGGTGGCATCTGGCTTATTGAAGAAATTTTTACTTATCTAAGAACCTTAGAAAGTTTGAGGGATATCATTGACTTGCAATGGATGCCTGAACATTTGAGAATTGAAGATAATGAGTGATGTCATCCGATTATCTGTCTCGTCTCTCATCTTAAATGTTATTCTGATTACAAGATCTAAATTTCAGCAAATAAAATAGTAAAATGTAGTTTTTACTGATCCTCCAACATGGGGAATGCTCTAAAATACCTTACTTTCTCTATCTGCGAGTACTATCAAGTTCTATAATCTATCGAAAAAAATCGCTTACCGGAATATGATGCGACTACCTCCCGCAATAAGTCCAGCAGTGTTTAGTCCTAACTTCACTAAATTCACTATACGTGCCAGAATACTTCAGGGCATATCACACTAACTCTCTTCTTTTTTCAGTAATCTTAACAATGCTCAATTCAATTATCTGTTGCTTTTATACGACTTAATTACATCTATTAATTCCACTTCCAAAGTTTAATTAATTTGCTTCACATTTTATTCGCTTGGGAAGAAACCGAGAGCTTAAATATAAAATCAGAAAGAATTCACAGATGTTTATCACAGGGAAAAATTCACGAATAACCCATTTTGCAAAAGAGATGACGGATCAATTGGCCAATGAGGCACGATCTTTGAATGAGAATTCTTCCAACCAAAATGATTTTCCCACCACTTTTGATACGAATACGGTCTCAGAATAAAACGAGAGGGACCTGTCTGTGAAAATTTGTCTCCAGATATGTGAAATTAACGAGGATAGAGCAATGATAAAGGCATTTAGACTAAGAATATCTCATTTTAGAAATATACTCAACTCCTTTTTACACGATTTTGAAATAACACGGTTCCCCAATATATTTTTTACACCAATTTTTCTTCTAGCAAGAATCCTCTCTCAATTTTTTAAAATTTTAATTTTGACAGTGTTATCAAAAAATGGTACTTTTATGGCCATACATGTGTCGGTGATTTGGTCTACTTAACGGCTTGTTTACTATGTATTCTGGAGTTACCCAAATTTTATAACCACTTTTTTTCCTTATTTCGTTTTTCTTCAACTTGAACACAGCATTTAAGTTTCTAGCTAAGCTGGAAATCCATCACGTCACTGTTTCGATTATATTCAATCTCTTGAATTTTAAAAAAAATAATTGTTTTAACATGTTATTAGCTTAAAATATATCCTTACAATCATAATTTCTGTCATGTATATTTTTTTTACCAATTTATATGCATTTTTTCATTTCGATGATTCAAGTCGATAATGACGGTGTCAAAAGTAAAGTTCTGATGTTAACGGCTGATTCAATTCGCGAAGGCTTGAAATTGGCTTCAGATATTGAACAACATTTTCTTATGATTCTGACATGGAGCGTGCTTTAAAATGTCAAAGTAATCTTCAGTCTTATGTAGCAGGTTCTCATGAATTATATCAGCAACGAGGGAAACCAATAAAAAAAACCCCGCTAATAATAGATATCGTAACAACAACAAAAAAAACTCAACAAAGAGCCGTTAATAACGAATGAAGTTAAAAAAGTTAAAGATGTGGAAGTTATCCTTAAATTTACCATGTGTCGCATGTATTTTTTTACACGAATTGTTTTTGCATAGTTTTCTAAGGAACGTATCCACCGATTAAAAAATGAGTTAGGTGTAAAAAAATTTATTCGGAAGGTGGGAGATTATATATATATATATATATATTGACCTGTAAAAACTTTCTAGATATCAAACTAATGGCAAACCACTTTTTAAATATTAGAAAATTTTAAGGATGTGACAATTCATGGACGAATCTCTAGATGAAAAGCTGTATACTAACATATAAATAAAACTGTTTATTTAAACCATGATGTCATACAAGTATAACTGACACTATAAATTCGATACGATGAAGAGTTTTCAAAATAAATTGGAAAATATAAGGTATATGACCATAATAAAATTTTTATCGTGTTTGCTCTTCATATATGTATGCATGATTTATCGACTTAGCATAATCAAGTGAGGAAATTATATCTTTTAAACAAAATTTGAAAAGAAAATTTTTATTATCATATTATGCATAGATCAAACGGAAAAAGGTATTTATCATGCGTTGAAAAGCATTCAGAGCACTTTTCAAAATTTATCTCTTATAATAAAAAATTACATTTCTTCGGGTAGTATGCGAGATTGAATGAATCTTGAAATAATATATATACACATTAACTGAACTGAAATAAATAATATTACTGAATTCCTGGTTGTAAATAACGAAGAACGATTAGAAAAAAAGAATTTCAAGTAACTCATAACACTTTATCTTTTAATATTGAGTTTTTAAGTACTTGTGATGATTATTTGAAATCCAATTAAATAATGTAATCGCTAATTTTAATTATATATTTATTCTGTATAGATTAGATAAAATTAAAGGTAAATTAAGTCTCATGACGTATATATCGAGTTTATTTCTTTATTCTGAAAGAATTCATTAAAATATCATCTCGGTCCAAGACAAGTTGTTCGACGGAGTTAATTCATCCAATGATACACTTTCGCTGTGCAAGGCCCAGTGGATGTAGAAACATCGGAAAGTGGATTAGATATGCAGGATTTTCAATTTTTCGGTCCGTTTGAGCCGAGATGCGTAGTGATGTTAGATAGGTAGTTGGAAACATCAAAATGAGATAGAAATTAATTAAATTTTGTACTCCCAAAGTGTATTTAATTCTAACAATCCTCATTATTCCATTTTCTGGAGCCTCCTTTTTAACTACTGTTGCAATATTAGGGATTAGTAGAGCAGTCCTTGATACCCATTAAGTCAGATGAGGTACCTATCTCAGAGTTACGTTTATATGAACATTCTAAATGATATTGTGTACGGAATAAACAATTTTAATGTGTACAAATATGGAATAAAAGGTTTATGAGAGTGATTGAATTTGTACAATATCCACCTATTTACAGATTTCATTATTCTTTCGGATGAGTTAAATGAAAATAAGTTTTAAGGGTTACCTACTTGTAATAGACCTAATTGTCAACAAAGTTTAGATCCACATAAAAAAGAAATATAATTTTTGAGGGTTAAAATCTCTACATAAGGTATTTGCAGTTGTGAATATAGGAATAAAGGTATGCTTGTTACTACAAATTACAATATATTTTAGACTAAAGAAGGTGTATTCATTTGTTGTAATAAAATTACACACACACACACGCACGCATGCATGCACGCACACACACATATCGCATATAAAACTGTCATTAAATATTTGTTTTTGAAAGGAAATACGTTTCCGTAAATCAAAGGTGAGTTGGACGCTGTGTATGGTGACTCTGCTCTATCATTTACCACCGTGAAATTTGGGCTGCTGAATTTAAACGTGTCTGTACTAACTTGGGAGACGACGAGCGTTCGGGACGTCCGAAAACTGCAACCATTGACGATAACTTCGCTTAAGCTTATGAAATAGTACTAGGCAACTGTTGAATTAAAGTGAGAGAGATAGCAGAGACAGTGAACATGTCCAAAAAATGTGTTTGTCACATATTGAATCAAGAATTAGGTATGCGAAAGCTATCCACGCTTTGAGCATTGTATTTGCTCTTATTAAACAAAAAACGTGTTCGAATGAACATTTCTAACGCTCTGTTGGCACAATTTGGTTGCAATAAATTAGAGTTTTGGTGCAGCGTAATTACTGTAGATGAAATTTGGATACACCATTGTACGTCCGAAACAAAACAAGGGCAGTCAAAATAGAGGACTTCGAAGGTGGCTTCAAAATAAAGCAAAAATGTTTTTTCGGCTAGAAAAGTGATGACAATTGTTTTTTGAAATAGTCATGGAGTTATGTTAATCGATTATCTTCAAATAGAAAAAAACCATTACAAGAACATACTACGCATGACTTGACAAGTTAATTGCAAAAATTGTGGAAAAACGACCCAATTTGTTGGAAAAAAATTCTGTTTAACCAAGACTTTGCGTTGTCTCACAGCTCAGCGGTTGCCATAGAAAAAATTTACGAATTACGGTTTAAACTGCTTGACCAACCTCCTTACTCATCAGACCTAGCATCAGGCGATTTCTCTTTGTTTACTAATCTAAACATTGTACTCGGAGGACTGAGACTTCCGTCAAATGAGGAGGCCATTAACTTCGTAAATAATTATTTCGCAAAAAAAGACCCAATTACTATTTGGATGGGTTAAAGAGATGAAAGCATGGTTGAGAGAAGAGTATATACTTACAAGGAGTCCATGTAGAAAAATAAAGTTGAATTTTAAGAAAAAAAATTTCTCGTGTGTATATATATATATATAATGTTAATAATGAAGAAACCAAATAAAAGGAGTGGAGGCAATCATGATATTCGAATATTAATCGGTTACAAAATCACAAAAAAATATAAAGAACGATAATAATCTCTTTTATTATTCAAAATCCCTGTTTGGTAGCAAACTGAGCATAAGAATTGTTCACACTTTAGTAAAAAACAAATGAAATAAAAGGATGATACTCCATGTTAATTACGTGTGTGATCACTTCTGATATAGTCATGTAAGCAGCACAATGATTTCCTATACTTGTCATGACATTGTGAAGGAGTTATGGACTCAAAAGAATTCCAAAAGTCACGAAGATTTCTTTTCAATTCTGGAACGTAGCTTAAAAGGTACAGAAAGTCTACAACTTGTCTCCCGAGCATAATCCCGCGCATGCTTCATATGACACGGATCATGGAAGTGAGCAGGTCACGGCATGCGTTAGATATTTTCTGTTTCAAGGAAGAAGTTGATGAGGCACTCAAGGTGACAATGATCGGCATCATACAAAAATATTATGTCAGGATTGACAGCATCTTCAAAGAGGCGAACATAAGACTCAAGATGTTTGCAATGTTTAGAGTCACAGACCCTGTCTCAAAGATATAGAGGTCTGTCCGGCCTTCCAGGATTCTTTTTGTCACCATTATCTTGGAAAGACATCGTTTACTTTGTGAGAAAATGTCTTTCTTTGATATTTCTAGGGTGATAAAGTTATTTATATTCTCGGCATATCGTTAGCTGATGAGAATCTCAGTGAAAATTAAAGCGAGATTCATCACTGAACTTCACATTGGTTCCAAACTCCAATACTGATATTCCAAATTACAGTCTATATGAGCATGTTTATGTGTAGATGTGACGGGAAAACAAACTTCTGGTTATGTGGCACAAAGACAAACCAGATTTATTCTCCTGTAAACAGATTATTTGGAGACTCGTACTCCTGTGGTGGCTGGGTGAACTGAGCTGTTATCTGGCGTAGCTTTCCCTAAGATATCTCACATTTATTTCTAGATGTCGGAATTAGCGAATAGCTGTGATACTTGGCCGATCTGATAGGGGTAGTAGATTAACGTTTATCACACTTTGAAACCTCTGCCATACTTTTGAGATTACACACTGATGCACATTCAGAATTCGAGGCACTTGTGATGATCCGGATTCGAGATTTTCAACAGCTCTTTTTTTTGCAAACTTGTCCTTTGATTACCCTAGTGCAATCTTTTTTGTGTTCGTTCCTTCGCACATTAATTGAACAAAAATTGTCCTTACTGGTTATATCGAGTGATTCAGTTTATCAGCATTTTAATGCATGCAGGCGCTTCGCGCATGCATACGTTGACTGACATATTTCCCATAAAGACAAAATTTCACTTTCAATAGATGATTCTCTGCAAGTTATTTGAAACAAATTTCCCTATACTTACAGTTTTTCGGGTTTTACGAATTATGTGTAACTTTTGAACAACTGTTTGCTTATATTGTTTATGTGTTCCGTTTAGCTAACTTGTGATTCCATGGCTTTGTTTTTAAGGATTTGAGACATCAAAACTAAATAAAATTTCATTCAAGAGAAAATCCAACCAGTTTTATTCGATTCTTAGAAGGACCAAAAATCAATCACTCTTATAAATGTTCAGCAGAATCTATCTCGCGTCCTAAATTAAAAAAATAACAGAAAATTCTATTTATCTCAATAACTCCAAAAGTGGAAAAGACTTTGAAACAAATATGCTGGATCCAATTCCAAACTTAGCTATCCAACGACTGTTTATTGTTGTGTGCACAACATGTTAAACGAACGTCAAACTCTTTGCCGCATAAAAATATGTCTAGTTTGGCTGCCTGAACTATCCGATTTCATTCCTATTCACCGACCTTTAATATATAGCAATGCTATTTTATATAAATCACATTTAATTCACAAGGAGGATTTCTCAAATCATATAATGTCAAAGAAAAGTCCTTAAGTTAGTTGAAAGGAAATACGCGTGATAACCCGTTACAATTTAGTATAAGCAAGACATTTATATATAGGGTACTGAATGAATGTCGAATTTCGTAGACTTTTAGAGGGGGTATAGTTTGTCTAGATTGTAAATCTGTATCTTCAACATTGAGGATGTTTTTCGGACAACGGTTTTGAAATTCATGACTACGTATCGCATTTAAGGGAATACATCTGTGCTAAAAAGAACCATAGACGATAGCAAAATCTGAATAAAAGAATCCATTGGTTATTGAATAGAACTTAAGCGTAAGAAAAGAACGACTTCAGTCATTTTAATTGCAGAACTCAAACAGTGTCTTCAGTTTCCCGTATCAGCAACTACCAAAAGAAAGGTTCTGCAATAAATAGTTGTGACAGAGTTGCAAGTCCAAAGTCACTTCTGACTGATGTGAATGCTAAATTTTCTCTCAACGGGTACTACGACAATAAAACCTTGTTCTGCGATGAATAGAAGACTGTGATATGATCATATAAATCCCCTCCCAAAATGCGTGACTTGAATGTAATAAGATCGCATTATCATTTTTAACAGTGAAGATATAGGTTGTTGTATCTCAATATGAACCAGAATGCATGATTTTCTGTACACACTGTTGTCCTCTAAAAGACAGTGTAACTATAAGGAGCTACAGAGGCATTTAATTTAGTCAACTAGATGCATTTTATGTTTTATCAAGAGAAATCATTTTTCAGGACGCTAATGCTTTAACTGATGCAGTGAGATATGTTTAGGTGTTTTTGAGAGCAAATAAATGAACGGTAACCTACACATACTGGTGATTATAAAAACAACTGAAACACCACAAAAGAATACAAAAAAATTTACTAATAAGACATAAATCTACGCTTTAAATGTATTAAACACCTTGAGCTACTCCAAAACTACCACAACAAATGGAAAATCAAAATTAATGTAGATAAATCACACGCAGTTATTTTTACAAAAAGAAAAACACTCCCACCCCACCCACCTTCTTCCAAAAACAAATCCCATGGGAAAACAACGCTAAATACCTTGGCCTCACCTTTGATAAGTACTGAACCTGGAGGAAACACATCTTAATTACCAGAGAAAAATTCAGAAGATTATCTCATAAGGTATATCCTCTCATTAATAGAAAATCAAAAATGAATCTCCATAATAAAGTTTTAATATACACTGCTATCATGAGACCAATCCTAAGCTACTCAAGTCCTATCTGGGCTTATTGTGCCAAATCGAACCTAAATATTCTAGAAAATTCCAAGTGCTCAATTATTCGGATGATCGCCAGGGCTTCCATGTTTATGAAAAATAAAGAAATCTATAAAGCACTGCAAATTTCATATTCAAAAATTGGCATCCAAATTTTTTAACTCTCTCGAAACCATCAATAATCCTAATATTCAGAACTTAGAAAACTACCAAATTACTGCAACTACTAAAAGACCCAGGCAAATTCTTTTTGATTACAACCCCCCATAATTTTTTAACTGTTTAATCCTATTCTTTCACATATTTACACACTATTTACATTAAACTCTTTTCACCTCTCTTATAGTAACTTACACTCACATGTAGGCAGCCAATGACAGCATCGCAGCTACTCAACCAACAGCCAATCGTAAAACAAGATATCATCCTCTTCTACTATGCAAGATTTTTTCGCCTTCTGGAACTTCAATTTTCTACCCTGGTTCTCCACTCATCCGATAGATGGCGCCAGATTTCCTGGCAACTTCTTTCGCTTATTACTATGTAACTACGCATCCTATCATCAGGATTTTTTCTCCTCTTCTTCATTCGATTGCACTCTTCAGAATGAGAACACCATCTTTCCCAAGTGACTGTCATTTTCCAAGATTTGGGCTAGAAGAGCGCTCCGCGCTCTAGGAGCCCATAGAAACTCAACGTCAACGTTTAAATGCATTATGGAAGTCTGGGAATAAAGTAGTACAAATCCCGTATGATGTTTAAAGGAATATTATACATTCTTCATGAAGATATCAAAAGTTCAAAGAGGGGATGGTGATAGAGAACGGCTATGGATTTTGTTTCCTAAATTAGAGAAGAATGGCGAAATAATATTGTGATCCTGAAATCGAGATAACCAGAGGTGATACGTGACTTAATCTTCCTATTCCTCAAACCATGTCTGAATTGTTCTAGCTGTATGGATTGGACAACTGGAAGACGGAATTTCCTGATGGAAATGTTTGCACAATGGAGTGTAACTGGTTGACTAAAATATCCACATACTCCATTGCACCTACGCTCCCTTCTAGGGTGATGATAAGGCCTGTAGAAAACCTTGAGATCACTGCCAACATCATAACAGAGTAGTCTTCATGCTTCACATTTGAGACAGGGCGATCTGGTAGGTACGCTGGTGCAAGTGTTTTCCACACGTAAGCACATCCAGTATTAGAAAACAATGTAAGCGATGATTCATCTGACCATATAATTTAATTCCGAGCATTTTTTGACGAGTCTTTATTTTAGTGATACCATTTGAGAGATATTTTTCATTCATAACTGTGACAATTGGCTTAGGAATAGCTACTCTTTCGCAGATTTGATCTAACGGTAATCCTTGATACAGAAATCTGCAGATGAATATCTGACGGCACCTCTCAGTGAGCTTTCGCCCACAGTTGAGTATGGCGGAAGTTTTTTTTTTTTTTTTTGTACTTGGTATGCTGTCATGACTTTCGCGACTGTACCTTGAAAAACACCCGCATCATCAGCAGTTGTGCTTACAGACGGTCCTACAAGGTGAGCTTCAATAATTTGCCTTCTCTAAAATTCTGTAAAGTTTGACATCTAGCCCAACTATAAAAAAATATAGAACAATATATTTACTATTTTCAAATAGTAAATAGTGGTGACCATATTGTTGGGTAAATAATATGAAATCTGTTCATAAACCTGTTCAGGTGTTTCCATTATTTTGATTACCACACCTATATACGTTAGCCGTTCCAATCGCCTGACTTAAATATTATTGAGCCACTCTGATGTACTTTGAAGAACATGTGCACGCCACTAGATGGCGCTTTCTTGTGTCGAAAGAGCTTCATGGTTTTTTTTATTATATATCAGGGAGTGAGAGAGAGAGAGAAAGAGAGAACTGTGAAACAACGATTAGGACGGAAGGCCGTCCGCCAATAAATGTTGTTTGTGAAAAGAAGTGATTTTTGCGTTATGTATGCTTCTTCAAACCACATCCGGAGAATCTTCCTAGGTGATTCTATGAAGAATGGTTTAATATCCAATTAATGATTTGTATAATTCTATTCCCAGACACATTTTTGATATTTTATGTTGTAAAGATTGCCTTTCGTCATATTAATAAAATATTTTTCATACTGTATTTCTACAATATTTTGAATAAGTTATGGTAGAATATCAAAATAAAGGATTTTTTAAACTTGTTAAATAGTTGTATATCAAACAACTTGCTTTAAACTTTTGTCTATAGAAAATAAAGAGTTAGAACAGTAATATAAATGCTTTTTTATCATATATTTACTTAACTTTTAATATATATATATATATATATATATATATATATTTAAAGCTATATGTTTAGGTATAACATATCGTTGAAAATAATTATAAGGTAAAAAGCCGCGATAAGAATATTGAAATTAAATAATACATTAATGAGACAAAAAACTCTTTTGAACTGTTCGAGTAACTGGGAGAAACAACATGAGGAAAAAAAATCGTTATTATTTTTTTAAATATTCATGAAATGGAACAAAATCTTTTCAGCAATAATACAGGAAAAAAGTATATTGGTGTTACTTTTAAAGAACAATAGATCGTGCAAAAATTAAGATTAGAAATATTATATAACCTCGCATATATTGAATACAATTGAAGTAAAAAATTGTTCTATTATGTAATATAATTCAAAACTTGTACAGAAAATTGATTATAATTGAGTATTTCCCTTAAAATAATTGACATATATTAACTATTAACACAATACTATCAGATCTTTCTTAATGATAGTTAAGGACTCCAGTCAATTACTGCTGATAAAAGAAGTTAATCTAAGTTTCTCTATCCTAATTGAAGGGTGACTGGCAAATTAAGAGCCCTTTCGTGTCATTTTTCTTTTCTAACAGATCCCTAGTTTTTGCTGAATCATTCTTACTTCGTTGACTTAATCCTGCACTTTTCGGAAGTGTGTGTTTCATGTTTGCTCTTCACAAACTGACAAGCCCTAATAATTGGCTGGATTACGTTACCATTTGAGATTTGATATTTGTTATACATAGGATAAGTATAGGATTATTTCTAAGTTTGGTTTGAAAATGTTTATTACGTGCTTATGAAATTCGAAACTTTTAAGAATTTAGTTAAGATAAAAAAAAATGTTATAATTCTAAAAAGTAAACGAATACCAATTTGAAAGCTTTAAGTTGAAAAATGTAATTTCATATCTTAAATAGTATATTTGTACGACATTTTGCTTTTTCAAAAGGTAAAATTTCTAAGCAATAGAGGATAATTCTAAAATGTCACAACTTTTGAATTGTCTAATATTTTATACACTTTAGTGTTTGTACAGCATTTTTCCATGTAATTTTCCAACACTTTTAATGACACAATTCCAAGCATCTTACACACCACGGTACTTTAAAATCGTTTCATTATGTATTCCAAACATTATTTAAATTTGAACTTTAAATGGTTTTGATGAATATCTAGAATAAAAGCATTTTTTTCTCTCTTTACCAATAAAAAAAAAGATCAAGTTCGAATAAAAATAAATGGTTAGTAACAAAAATTAAGGTATAGTAACTTAAAAATTCAATTTTTGCAATAAAAATTTAGAATGAAATTATAAAACAGACTTAGAATGGGAATTTCTAAGTGTTTAGTAGTATCATTAGTTGTAATTTTATTTCATCGAGAAATGTTTATTAAATTTAAAAAAAAAATGTATTGAATGGAGCATTTATCGCGAAACTAGCCAATAAATTTACTGACGCGGCCAACTTTTATAACATATTTCCTAATGTCTCTGAATAATTTGTTTTTGAATTAAATTTACAGACTTTATATTCGTTTGCCGAACAAGTATTTTATGAATTCTCATGAATCCTCATTTGCTTAAATCCAGTTATAATTCACGGAGAATTAAAAAAAATGAACATATTGTTTGATTTTTATTTCATTTTTAGAGCCTCAATGCGCAGAGAACAAGTCCTGATCTTCGAAATCAGTAGTTTATGCCTGTCTGTATTCAATCGAATATTATGTATGCAATAGTAGGAATTAATACAAGTTGAATCCATCTGGTTATACAAGTTTTTTTAAAAGTCAGATCATTAGGTCTGCATAGGATTTTATTTTTGAAATAATTTCAAGGTGGCTCAAATTATTTATTTGCAAATCTTATTCCACTGCATGAAATAGAATGTATCAACGACATAAGATCGACCATTGGATTGAATTTGTAAATTTGAAATTTTATTACTGGGAGACAAGGATAATTTTCTAGCAAAATAAATCTAGGTACGAAACTACGATAACAGTCATGAAATCTAAACCATATATTTTAAGGGGTTCATTTTTGTTTATTTTACAACGTTTTTCTGAATTTCACTTGGTGTGTGTGTGTATCATCAAATTTTCGATCGTTATTTTAACCAACTTCCCATCAAGCTAGAGCTTTGAAATTTTGGGAATCGTTCGTTCTCGCCTAACAATGCAATATTTTGGTTTGCGACAAGTTTTAACTCATATTTTTTTAAATAATGCAGTTTTGCCCAATCACTTGGCGCAATTTGAATAATTGCCAAATTTGGCAATTTTTTTTTTTTTGGCTGAATGTTAAGTCCGCTTCGCGGACCAATTTAGCAACATTTGGCAATATACCGCCAAATAATTCCTGTCTCCAAGAGTGGTTTGACTAAACTGTATTCCAACCATTCAATTTACCGGATTAATTAATTTTAGTTAGTTTTAACGTTGTTACGTATTTCACTTGGTGTGTGTCTGTATGTATGTGTATCAGTGTGTCATCAAATTGTCTATTGTTAATTTAACCAACTTCCCATCAAGCTAGAGCTCTGAAATTTTGGGAACCGTTCTTATTTGCCTAACAATGCAATATTTAGATATTTGCGACCAGTTTTAACTAATATTTTAATAATTTTTTTAATAAACTTTGCCACCATATAAAAACGTTGTTTTTAAAAACGTTGGTTTTTATTTCGAATTATTTAATTGTAAATTTGTTTCATATTATATTAATTTTTAAAAGCATGAGTCTCTAGCGTTTTTCTTAAGATGTATTAAATGACTTGCATTATCTCTTTTCACAGTGAAAAAAGAACTTTTGCCGGTAATGTTTTTCGACCCTGTAGAGTGGGAGAATATAGTGGGTTGACATCGTTTGCCAGTTGCTATTTCGAACCCTAGTCCATTGGTTCTGAAGAAAAGTTGACTCGTTGCAGTTTGTCGCGTCTTCACTTAACTAGACGAAAAAGACATCTCCCTCGGTTTACTTATTAAAGCGTTTAACTTCAAACATTGTTGTTCAAGAGAGTCGCTGCATATTCCCCTTCCAATATCAAAGTGGTGATATGAAAATAAACTTAGATTAGTAGAAAAGTTCACTTTCCTGCTATTGCTGCAATTGATACAAATCCCTTCCTAGTTGTATTGAGCTTTGCTTTGGACAGTTCCCATTTGGCATCATTGTCTGTCTCTAGATGAGGGCGAATCTTATTGACACGTGCGCCACAGCCGGAATATCTCTAGTCGTGATTTATGGGCAGTAGTTTTAGGCACACAGAGACGAGTGTTTCTGCATCGAGAGTATAAGCATTAATAGATGCAGGCTGTGCTGCCATTCAGAGTTCAAATTCTGGGGGACCACGTCGACGTTCAATGTTTTCCACCCCGTGGAGGGGGAGAGTTGGTGGTTTTCGACCTCGTGAAGGGGAAGAAAGTTGGTGACCTTAGAGTGCTTACGGCATTTCAAATCTTGGTCCATTGTTTCAGAAGAAAAAATTGACCAGTCGCTGCTTGGGGCGCCTTTACCAACTAGACCAAAAGGGACGTCTCCCTAGGGATAGTAATTAAGGTGTTATAACTTCAGACGTAGTTGAAGAGAGCCACTGCAAACGCTGTGAAATAATTTCTGTGAGAGAATTTGTTTTCTGAAAAAAAATTAATTAAAAATTGAAATTTATTTATTAAATAAACATTAATTCACATCTATTTTTTTCATATAATGTATTTTAATTCTATTAATTTAAAGAAATCTATTCATAAATACAGACAAAATGTTAATATAAGACTAATAAAAGCAATACATAGAAAAAAAATTTCCACTCTTTTTAAGTCTTTATATATTTTTAAGAAGTCAATGTGAAATGATAAAAAAATTTCATATGTGATAATTTATGATTAGTTCTTTGATAAACTTCTTGATAAGATTTTGAATATTCATAGAAATTTTTAATAATTTGTAAAATATTGTTCAATGATAAAGCTTTGTTTTCACATTGTTTAATAGTATATTGATTTCCTCACACAATCATAAAAAATAGGTGTTTGGTTCTGAATATAGAACTTTTGTTTCATATTCTAAATAAATGTTTTATAAAAATATATAAGCAATTGATTTGATCGAAAGATTAATGAAAATTATTGTTAAAATGTTTCACAAATTAGTTATAATATGTACCCATATCCCTGAAAACATATCAAAATACGTAAGAAAATGGAACATTCGTGGTTCCAATTTTGCAAAAAAATATGATAATATAATTCTACAATTTTCATAAGTCTATTTTAAATAGGTTTTCAACACGTAAGGTGGAAAAATCATACATTTAAAAACTGTGCTGTAAAGGTTTCTGTGTAGTAAATTTCATCAGAAGTAAGCATGTACGTTTTAAGTCATATATAGGAAAATAATTAGAATATTTTTATGAGTTTGTTTCAAATTATTTAGAATATTCTGTATTTTAATATACATTTCCTTCAGGAAATCGAAATTCTTAAGGTTTAAGGACACCTCTTAAATCAGTGATTTATATATACCTTTTTGAAAGCTTTCAGTTGAATAAATGTTAGCAACATGATTTGAAAAGCTGAAAGAGTGCTGTAGAAGGGAGATAGGGAGTAGAATAGTCATTAAATGTTACCAATGCTCCCGTGAAGTTACGCGGGATTTTATTGTCTTTCATCTTGCGTGACCATGCCGCGCATGATTAAAGTTTCTGCCGAATCTTAGAGTGCCAAATTTTTTTAACGCAGACATAAATGATAAATTCCTATAGATAAAGCTTTAAACTGTTGAAACCTATATTGTGTTTTGTACATTATAAACTTGTGTAGTTGGTATAAATATACGACAAAGTATTTCGTCATTATAACGACAACAAAACTAAATTCAAACATTGGACATTAATATAAATGATACACAAAACAAGTTATGGTAAGTTATCTAATCATCTGTTTTTGCTTTATATTTTTACAAACACTTGAAGAATATTTTTGCGAAAATTTTATAATATAGTACAGTGTACGCACAAAGTTTCAATATTTAACAAACCTAATACAAAACTGGCTACAAAATCAAGTAAGAAAAACGCAGTACTAAAATGAATACCGACTGTTATGATAAACAATAGGTGAAAATGCGAGCAGCGCTGTTTTGCAACCAGTGGTGAAAGTCAACAGACTCTCAAATTCACCGAAAAAAAAAAAAAAACTGAAAGCGAATATATTGATCGATGCCGGATTGTCGAATGTGCCAAATCATCGAATACTGTATGAAAGGGAATTTATTGTAAAGCTCTTTTTATTACAGGAGTTAAAAAAAAATATGTAAGGTAGGAAAAACAACAAACAAAATATATTCTTTATGTTAGAAAGGGAAAAACAGCATAAATATACACCTTATGGGAAATTTTTCGGTGTTCTTTGAATATTTTGAATATTCTTAGTATGAGAAAAACTTTTTTCCTCCTTGCTGAATACTTTTTCCCACAAGTGAAAAAGGAAAAATAATGTCACTTGATGATTAAATATATTCATGTCTGTTTATTAAATCAGTAATTTAATCTTTTTTTAACCCATTCATCACTTAAGGTAATTAAAAATATTGGATTAGTATATAAAATAAAAGATGATTAAAAAATTAAGTTGTTTAGCAAAAAGTAATTTAAAATCAAATATCTACACATTTTTACGTAAAAACAAACATTAACATTTCGTTTCCATTAAAGCCTTACATCTATGCTAAATATACATGACAGAACAAACAAACACTTTAATTAAACTTAATTCATAGAAACGAATTTTTAATGAGCTAATTTAAGTGCTTACTAAAATAGTGTGCTATTAAATATTATTAAGAAAAACATTTTTTGAAGGGTTATGTTAAATTAAAATAAACCCATATTTATTTAAAATTATATTGTGAAAAAGAATAAGAGTGATATATATATATATATATATATATATATATATTAAAGTTTATTGTTAACTTAATTGAATAATGTAATTATTTTTAAAATTACAGAGAGAAAGAGAGAGAGAGAGAGATAAGATACTCAACTATATAGAAATGTTTTCTCATAGTTAATCTCTTTTGATGGCGGGAATCGAATTCTTAATATAAAGCTAGATTTTTATTAAATTTAAATATTTTGACATAGTTATCATTCCAACATTTTCATAAATAGCATTTTCTCTTAAAATTTGTTTCAATATTATTTATCTATTGTCTTAAAATTTTAAGCACATCACGTAAATTCCATAGAAATCTTTTTTCCTATAAAACATTTCGTTTCAAAATCCACCTATAATTAAAAATTTTATTTAATGAAATATATAATTTATAAAATAATGATTCAATATTTTTTCATTCATAACAAGAATACATCTTTCTGAGTAAAATATGAACTATAAACAAATGAATAGACTGTATTAAATAAAAGAACGAAGTTTACAATAAAAAGCAATATTATATCTAAGTAAAGACCGGCGTATATTTACCTCTTCTCATTAATTATTGTGGTTGATAAAAATATAGTGGTACCTTGGTTAATGACAGATTAGTTAAGAAAGAATTGCTTAAGGAAAAAAGTCTTAAGTAACAACGCAGGCTTGGGCTTACGGCCTTTTCGTCAGTTGTTCCATTTTATTTTAATACCATCAAAGCCTATTTCATACAACTTGATATGCACTCATTATCAATAAGCAATTACACCTGGAAGAAATAGAATGAAATGGTATTCGATAGAGTACCATGGGCAATCGATTCCAATCCTGCGGTAAGACAGTTATTAGCTCCGGAAGAGTTCTAGAAGGGAGATTATGCGATGCAATTGATGTCCCAAAAGCATCCCAAACATGCTGTATAAGGTTACGTTCAGAAAATCTGGCAGGTTAATCCATGCGGCTAATGTTTTCACTTCCCAATAATATTTCGACCAGATGAGCCCCAGGCGGGATCAGCGTTATCGTTCCTTAACAGGAACTCGGGATCAACTGAGTCCACACAAAGTCCGACACAAGGCTCAAGAACTTCTTTCTATACCTCATAGGGTCAAGAAGCCATTGTCAAACACATACAAGGGTATGTGGCTGTCTAACATAATGCTTGTCCGAACAATTACACATTCACCATCGTAATGGTCATTTTCCCTGATAAGGGAAGGATGGTATCGTGTCCCAGGATCTTTCAAGATACAGATCCACCGAGAATCAGAGTTCCGGTTGAATCTCGACACCTCTGTGTAACGCAGGGTACTCCATTGGTTCAAGCCTCGTGTTGTTTGCTGTATGCTAAATGTGCTCTCTTGTATGCTGCAATGATCGCAATGTAAAAAGCGGTTCTTTTTGCTTACAGCCTTCTCTTATGAAACCTCCGAGCAATTGTGTACCTAGAAATTTGGGTTCCAGTGGCAACACACAGTTCGCGTGAGAGCTGTGAAGCTGTAGGGTAAGCTTCTCAGGGTAACGGGTAAATTAAGATTCTCATTCGTCGTTGTGGATGTTGGTCGATCTTACCTAGGTCTTTTAGATATAGATTAAGTATTTTGAAATTTATCCACAAATTGCAGACGACATTGTATGCTACATTAAGTTCCGTAGCTATATGTGTTTGTAATTGACCAACCTCCAGTATACCGACAATTATTTTCTAATTCCGTCATCCATTAGTCCATCGTTGCCTCATTTTACTTCATACCTTATAAAAGTTAACCAACTCTTGCGAGAAAAATGGCGAATGTCGTTTAGGAGTACTAGCACACAAATCGCTGACAACACTTTCTGCGCTTCTATCCCCTCCAAATTCTCAACACAATAAACTTTCAGGAGTACGCTTATGTATTTGCTTCTGAATATTAGCATAAATCTTCGGTGGAATAAATAGCACCTTTGGTTTAATACTTTTGCAAAAATAGACATAATTTGCAAATTCCCTTAATTTTGATTACTAGTACACACACACACTATAACAAAAAAACGAAGAACCAAGAATGAGTTGTCCGATGGTGACAAAAATTAGCGGATAGGAAAATTATGTACTGAATAGAAAATGATTAAAACTTTAGAAAAATTGAAAGATTTATTTCAGAGTTACCTAGTTACAAAGTAACGAGCTCAATAAGGTATTGACCCACTTCTAGACTGGATGTAAGCTGCCACACGACGTGACATAGAGTGGTAAAGCTCCTTGATGGTCTCATGCGGTATTTCTTGCCAAATTTGCTCCAATTGTCAGGTTGTGACATTGGGCTATTGGCGGTTTCTCTTCACTAACCTTGGGACTTTCAATTGAGATTGATTGCTTTCACTAAACAACCTTTGCCCAACCAAAAATGAAACGTGATACGTAAAGTTAGTATGTAAAGCAGTTAGGAATGAAATGAAACGGTCGAGTTGAGAAATATATAAACTCCGTCGGAAGGAGTAGAAGATCTGAAAGAGGATCTGAGAGAGACGCTGTAGGTGAGTGTCAGATAAGAGAAAAGAGGAATTAAAGTCTATAGTAGAGGGTTCGAGCAAGGATTGCTGTTGAAAATTTTGCCTAGTGTTTTCAACAGTTGTTCCAGAGTCGGAGTTGCAGTCGAGGAAGGACTAGTGGTAAGAGTCTGTTAGATTACTATTGGTGGTTTGAACTAAGGTATTAGAAAGCTTACCCGAGAGAGCACAATCATTTCTGTCATAGTAAATATATACTAATAAATTGGTGAAGTATTGTTTTGGTGATTCTGTAATTATTTGTGTCGTAGTGTTTAGTAATTGAATCTAGTGATGGCACAAGAGGACGCCCGGGTCGGGCGGGCATCACAAGGTGAGGTCATTAATGTTCCCTGGTAGATGCAGTCGCCTTTACATTCTATCCCAGACATGCTCGATTGTAGAGAGATCTGGCTGACCAAGGAAGTGTTTGACAAGCTGTAAGAAAATTTATAGCAACACGTATCGTATGAGATCCGGCATTATCTTGCTGAAAAATAAGGCCAGGGTACTGCAAAAGGAATGGTAACAAAACAGGTCTCAGAATGTCGTCGACGTACCGCTGTGCTGTAAGTGTGTCTCTAATGACGACCAAAGGTATCTGGCTAACAAGGGAATTGGCACCTTAGACCATAACTCCTGGTTGAAGGACTGTGTGGCGTGCAATACTGAAAGCAGAATCGACAAGCTGCCCTGGGCGTCTCCAGACACAACTTCGATGATCGTTAGGACGCAGTTAGAAGCGGGATTTGTCGCTAAACACTATACGTCTCCAGTCAGCATCATTCTAATCTGATCGAGTGAAGCCCCATTGTAATCTGGCTCGACAGTGTGCAGACGTGAGTGACAGGTGGCGTAGCGTTCGGTACGAGCGTAGATTTCTCTCTATCAGCCGTCTGTGAATGGTGAGTGGTATATTTCTTTCAGTGAGTTACTGTATCATATATATATATATATATATATTTATGGATTTACGAGTGTTATAAATTAAATTTATCCTCTCATATTAATTTTAAAACTATGTTCTCACGAACTTTGCTTAAGGCTTCCGTCTATCCATCATTTTGATTTCATGGACGTAATGTTAATCCTACGGAATTTCGACTTTAATTCTCACATCTTTAATATTTGATCTATTTGAATGCAATAATGCAATAAAATGCAACTAAAAGATCAAATAATAAGGAATATTTCTGTAGAATTACTTTTTTCCTCCGTTTTTTTAAATTTTTTTTTATTCTCGTTATAATGATTCGTTTATCAGTTTCCCGGTCTTTAAAAATATTTTTAAATATTTTTAAAAATCAGAGGAAATAAGTAATTCCGCAGAAGTATTCATTATTTTTTGCTCTTCCGGATGCATTTTATTGCATTCTAATAGACCAAATAGTAAAGATTTGAGAACGGTAAACGAAATTCCATAGGATTAACATTACCTCCATGAAATAAAAATGGAAGGCAGATGGGAGCCTTAAAGTAATTATTTTATTTTCAGTTTAATAGAAATCAAAGCTAATGTCCTTTCCTATTATGGTTTAAATCAATAAAATGTGTTAAGCCTCTGCAATCTTTCAGTTATTCTCTCTTAATATTTCCATAATCTGTCTTCAGTTAGCGAGCTTAACTATTTCTTAAAATTATTCGTGGAAGATTAAATGTTGTTTACAACCTCTTTTAGGATTTAATGCAGTTATGAGCTTAAAGTGAGCTAACTTAAGTTAATGGCTAGCTTAAGCACTTGATGTCATTTATCACTTAATGGATTCTGAAATCCCTCTACTCCAGCATTTTCCGACCTTTAAGTTGCTGCAAATCTTGAATTAATTTCTGAAAATTGCAATCTAATGAGAATTTTTTCGGGACTTTTTTCCGATATATTTATTATTAATATATCATTTTTTAGCAGAAATAAAATTTTTGTTGACATTAAAATATTTTGCGATAATTGATTTTAAAAGCTTCCTATTTAGCGATCAATAATAAAAAGATTAAGCTTCAAGCTATATTGATCTAAGAGAGAGAACGAATACTAAATTCGAATAATTAAGTACTTGCCTTTACGATTATTTTAATGCTTAAAATTTTTTAAAATTTTTTCAAAATTAACTTGTTTGTTAAAAGTACATTCTGTTGCAAAAGATAAAATCAAAGGATTCAACAAATACAATTTAATACGGAATTATTTTCATAGTTAATTTCTTTAATTTTATGAATTAGAATTAATTAATATAGTTTATTAATATACTATAAGCGTTAAAAATTTCTAAATAATATTTTAAGTTGAACATATTCAGCCTGATGTATGGAAAAAAAATTGATTTCTCACTTTTGGTTGAGTGTGTTACACTTGTGTTATATTTAACAAATAAGATAATACAATCACTCTTATCATATACAGAAATAATGATGGCTATAATGCAGTTGAAAAAATGAAAAAAGAAACCCGTAGTTATTATATAATGCTATTTCCCCTCTAAGTTTAAAAGAAATTTTGTTTTTCACTTTAGATTTCCTCTTTGATATTAAAAACTCAAAACATTTTTATTTGTAGATAATTTGGTAATTGATGGTAATTAGGCCTAACACATCAAACAATAATTCCCGAGACTAACATTGAAAACAACATTTTTTTGCAAAATTTTTTTTTATTCATCAACATAACACCTTTTGTTAATCACCTTTTAGGGTGATACAATCGTTCCAACGCTTTTCCAAATCTTTTTTGTTGCGAGTAAATAGCGATAAACAGCTTTCTGAATCATCGACTCGTTGCTGTTTTTGTTCCATCGAAAGCAATCGCGGCACCCACTTGGAAAAAACCTTTTTCATGCTCAATTTTTCATGAAGGATAGTAAATACACTTCCATATGATATCTGTGTCATCTCAGCAATCTCACGGAGCTTCACTTTACGATCTTTCATTATAATTTTTGTCACTTCACTCACATTTTCCGGTGTAACGGCTTCCACAGGTCTACCCGAGCGTTCCGCGTCATTTGTGTCGGTACGACCACGTTTAAACTCGGCAAACCACCGACAAATCGTTGCTTTTGATGGACAAGAGTCCGGGTAACATTTTTCAATCCATTGTTTCGCTTGCACGGTGTTTTTACCCATTCAAAAACAATGTTTTATCAGAACACGAAACTCGGTTTTTTCCATTTTTTAAACAAACTACAAAACGACTTTACTCCAACCTCGATAACTCAGCTGTTTCTGGTCCGATCGACTTAAAATTTTGTCACGTTTCAAGCAAAGGTTAGTACTCTAGAAAGACCTGGTTACTGGTTTACTACGAGCGCCATCTCTGGGTTAGTCTCGGGAGTTATTGATTGATGTGTTATATAAACCCGGTTTCCCATATTTATAAATATTTTTCCAATTATTTCTGAATATTTTTCTTGATAAATCCAATTACTCTAAGTACTACCTCACTTAAATAAAATGAGTAATGGAAAAAAGATTCAACTTTATTATTTTTATTTACAAAGCTTTATTTCTATTTGAAATGAAATTAATTGACTCCAGTTCTCTTATCCTCTGTCTGTTTAGTGTTACGTTGATTAGACCATAAAAAGAAATATACGTTGATAATAAGAAGAATTAGCACAATATATTCATATAATAAAACATATTAAACAAAAAAGTTCACATGCAAGCAATACAGCCATTAGTGAAGATAATACAGCTATCATTGGCAATATATCTTAGCAGCTATGGATTTCCAAAAGCACCGTAATTCATGAATGACCCATAAATGGTTTGAACAAATTCCTCACATGTCATCAATAACATAAAACTAAATCGCATGTTAACATTAAACACCTTATAAAATCAACACTATATTACTCTTCTTTGATTCCATAACTAACCTCAAAAAAGGTTAACTATAATACTAAATCAAAATAACAGCAGCTATCCTGGGTAGAACTGCAGGCGCATCACTTAAATATATGTGTATAACTAAGTAACGAAAGTGAGTTGTAAGAAAGAAGAAAGACGCAGATCTATTAACGTCTATTTTATGGTCCAAATACTTATTCAGAACTGAAAATAATGTTAAGTAAATTCCCTGCTTTCCCGATTAGACAGAAATATTTTGTTTTGTATAATCGAGAAATTATTCGAACTATAATTAGGGCCTCATTAGCTGAGTGGTCATGGAATCGAGCTTGTAGACGGTGATATGTTTCAGTCGAGCCTCGTATTGGAATTTCGATTCCATTAAACATCCGTCGGTAGAGGGGGTTACTGCCAGTTAAATCTGTCGATGGGCTTAAAGTTTTTATCGGGAGTGGCAGGCATGTGAAGAGAGTGGACCATGTCAGGTGACCTATCTCTTCTAGGTTATGACTCAAAATTCTGAGACAGACAGGAATCGAATCAAACATCTGATCTCGAGTTATTCAGGATTGGAATTCATATAAAACGAGTTTCTTAATAAATTTAAATTGAATATTCTAATATAAGTTTAAAAAATGTTCTATGCGAGGCTCTGTGTAGGAAGAAGAAATTTCGCCACCAAAAAGACTTTTCTTTTCAGCGCAATAATTAGAGTTTATTTTAATTTAATTTGTTATGTTATGTGATCTATTACAAAAAGCTCCTTTGATAAAATTAAATTCGCTATGAATTCTTAAGTACCTTTTTTTATATAATTATACGACGATTCAGTCCCTTCAGCAAATTTCTATGAGGAGAGCTAAAAATCAACAGTATAAAGCGTAACTGAGACCGTATTAAATTAAATAAATGTTGCATGTATAGTATATATATATAGTAGGTAAAATTATGATATATATGTAATGGACCCTACTTTCTAAGCAAGTTCATTAGTGAGGCTCCTATCAACTGGAAAACAATCCTCGCTAAATGCAGTTAGACCTGTGTGAAAAATCAAACGATATTTTTGTTTCTTATGTACTTTGAGACAAAGAGAGAATTCTTCTTTCAAAAGACAATCTGAGAACCAGAAGTATATTACGACCCAGATACTAAATATTGTAGATTTTATTTCCTTTTACGGTTGGGGGTTTCAAATGCCAATAGTTTAAATAATAACTTAAGATATCAAACACATAAGAAAGATTGTGTCGTTTGGCTTTGAAAGAGGCGTGGAAAACTTCATTCCACAAAAAAATTCTGGATTGGATATGACATTGGATGAGACACCTATGAATTTCAGACCGTTCAACAAGAATGGTTTGTACGAGAATATGTAAACATTTATTCTATCATGCAACCAGAATCTTAAAATATGCTACATTTACTTAACAAATGTACGTTCAGGAAGCACTGTATCTTATTGTAAATATAATCTATAATATTTAAATTAATTACAATAAAGTAGTATAAATAGCACTTGATATCCTATCAGTTAACGATAATCTTCCCAAATGGAGCAGATTTTTTGCTAATTTAATAAGGGTTTGATTTCTACTAATTTACATTCTAGATCTCCTTATACTGTAGCAGTGCAATTTCAACTTCCACTGCCTCGGCGGAGCTATGCAACTTTCTCGGATCAAATATCTTTCAGCGTTCGTAGCGTTGAACTCGACAAGCGATTCGTACCAATCTGGTTTCTTTCGAGAGTAGTTTGGGCAAATAAAAGTTTATGCTGTGTAGCCGTACTTTCCTGAATATATTCTTAGTCGGCTTTTGTTGACTTTTCGAACTACCATATGTAGTACAACATTGCCTTTCTTGATTACAGTTTCAAAGTGAAGTGCTTTAAGGCCAATTTGCTTTGTTCTTTTTGCAAAAATTCGAAGAAAGTAATTGTAGATTGATTTATCCAATTATTCCTTATCACGGTTTCCCAGCACCTGATAGTTGTGATGTGAGCAAATTTGATTTAGGTGATATTAAAGATGAATATTATTTAAATATTTCAGACTCAGACTTTTTTGATTTGAAATTTTCTTATATCTTCATTTATTTTTTGAAATTTTTAAACAGCATTCTTACAGAGCAAACAAATAGAACCTATTTCAAAAAATTTGGATCTTAAGTTCAGAAGTATTGTTATAGAGCAGATAATTGACAAATACTATTTAGAATTTTCTTCTAAAAGAGGACGATCATCTTTTCAACATCCTCTATCACGTCTTCCTAGAAGACACTTCACAAAATATGTTCCTCCTGCAGAAAAGAAATCCAATCCAACTCCCGGTGTGTAGTTTGCTGTTCAAAGCGAAATAGTAAAGGGGACAGAATATGGAAAGAAACCAGGGTTTTTTGTTCAGATTATGATGTCACACTTTGAAGTACCTTGCTTTTGCTTTTATCATGCACGATCCAGTTTTGTTAGCCAAATATGGAGCGAAGGAATGATGTAAATGTTTTGGGTTAAAATAAAATGCAGTTGTTAGTATTAAAGCTAATCCTTCTACTATAGCTTAGCTAGCTTGTATTATTTCAAAAATCAAATTCATTAGGACATGAGATAAAATTTACTTATCTTTTAAATGTCTTTTTTAAACTTTTACTATGAAACTATTGCTTACCAATGATGCTATCTTGTTTAAAAAATACTTACTTAGGAATTTAAATATTTAAAAATAAGTATTTTTGATCCATTAACTCGGGCTAAATTGAACCTGGGAAGACATTAAAAAGTTTTATTAACAACTCTTTTACAAACTCAAAGGAAAAAAAAAACATTTTCTCTTTTTATCGGTTTCCCCTAATTTCTGGCCTTGAAATTGCTTACATGAAACATTTCATCCTTTTGATGCAATTTTTTCTTCTGATAAAAAAAAGTGTTAAAAATACTACATTTGTTCGTTAAGCAACGCAGCAAACTTATTCTATTATATACGCTTACGATACATAGGATATAGGCTCAAGATATTACGGAAAGTATCTTAAATGACTTGTTTATGCTAGAAGTGTTGAAACATTTGTTACACTTCTAGGCACGCGTGTATGTAAACATTAAAGTATGCGAGAAATGAATTAATTTTTACGTCTGGTGGATGTATTTAGTCTTAATAATTCTCATAATTCCATTTTCAAATGGGATTTTTTTTTCTATTGTTACGAGAACTTTTTTTTTTAGATTCGATCGATTGCAAAATGAAAACACCCTTGAAAATCCGATAACGATATGTGAAGATGTATTATGCAGTGTTTCTAGTTTTCCCGTTGATCACGTCAAGTTACACTTCTCAGTTCAGAGCGTACATCAAGCACGTAAATATACCTCGAACAACAGTCTCCTACCAAGTGAGAAGTGTGGGGATTATTCGATTTCTGAATGCTGAGGGATGATACGAGTGACAATGTGCTGCCGCAGACTGTACCTAAAACAAAGCCAAATATGGAGCGAAGGACATCTACAGCATTTTCAATGGGATGTGTCTGATCACCCTCCATGCAGCCCGGTCTTGGCTCCCTCCAATTTCCATCCCTTTGCTCACATGAAACGCTGGCTAGAAAGACTGAAGTTTTTCTCAGGCTACGAGCTACAGACTGATCGAGAATTGGCTGAATATACAGTCGGCTGTATTCTATGGCGAGAGTATTGAAAAGCTGGTAACATATTACAACAAATGTCTTTGTCGGAGCGACAATTATGTAGATAAATAGTTTCAAGGTTATCTAAAAGTCCCAAATAAAATAGTTTGGATTTTAAGTGTGGTTTTCATTTCGCGACCGATCGGTCCTTGGAAAAAATAAGTCTCGTATTATAATATAAATGCATATGGGAAACAACCTTTGAGCCTTGACATGAAAGTGGGCGTTGAGTTTCGGATGAATTATCTTAATCTTCACTCTCAAGTAATTTATTTGCCTCTTACAAAGAAGAAAATAGCTCTAAAATTACCAGATTGAGTTAATATATCCAGAAATAAAAATTTAAAATACAATTCTCCACTGTTGACAATTTTAACAACATTAACTTTAAATTAAAATATTGTAATAAATGTAACTACATAGATATTAAGTATGGTTTAACGTAACAGTGAGTACTGGAATACCAGTTATAAGGAACACTTCTAGATATTATGTTACTAGTTAAAGAGCTCGGTGTTTATTTGGATCGAAGAGATACACATAGGTTTTTGTGAATGATTGTATTTTTTAAATATCATTGCTGTATGTTTTGATATTTAACAAAATTACAAATATTTCTTATGTTTATTAAAATTGACAGGTCTTCAGAACCTTTGACATTATAATATGCCTATCTAAATTCCAATTTATAAGACATGTGAATGTTTTGAGAGACTTAAATGTTTTTGACTTAGTTACAATTACTTAGTATTTTACAAATTATTTATATACACTGATGTTCAAAATTAAGAGAATTTTTCGATTTGGTCGATCATCTCTAGAACTACTTGACAGATTTTAATACAATTTGGTTTGCACATAGGATTGAAATAATACACAAAATAAATCATTCAGCAGTTATAATACGCACACAGGATCGTGCGTAACACTCATCAAGTCACAATGTATAAAACAGCGGTTGTAGAAAAGAACAAAAAAAAAAAAAAAAAGGGTAAAAATGGAGTATGATCCCCTCTAACAGATATACAGGTCTCGCACAGTGATTTTATCTTGGAAAAAAGGGAGTTTATGAGTTACTGTGGCAATTAGACCTTTTCGTTCAACAATGCTGTTTTCAGGTCTTGGATGCTTCTCAGAAGGGGGTTGCAGATTGTAATTGGCCTCCCCAGAGCGTCTCAGACAGGCTCTAAAGGATTGAAGTCTGGAGATCTGGCTGACCAATCCATCCGGCAAATATTCTCACTTTCTAGAAATTTGTCGACCAGATGATTTCTATATGGCCGCACGTTGTCATCCATTAAAAGGAAATCAGGACCTACTGCAGTCCTGAAAAGGCGAATATAGGGTTCCAAGATTTCATCCCTATACCTCTCAGCAGTCACAGTGCCTATTTGAAAGACATGGAGGTATGTGAGGCCATCCAACATCTTGATGCCTGCCCAGACTATCAAGCTTCCGCTGCCGTAATGGTCAATTCCTCGACATTGGAGGGTAGATAGCGGGTCCCTGGTTCTCTCCATATGAAAGAACGGTGAGAATCACTAGCTAGACTGAACCGAGACTCATCAGTGAAAAGAACAGCCACCCATTGATCCATGCTCCAATCTCTATAATATCTGCACTATTTTAAGTGGGTTCTCCTGTTCGTGAAACTGAGTGGGACGTAGACAACTGGTCTTCTTGCAAACAGCCCTCTCTCATGAAGTCTTCAGGAAACAGTAATCCTTGAAATTTGGGTTCTTGTGGCCGTTTACAAGTCATGAGATGCATGAGAAGCTGCAGCCTCCCTGTTTTGCCTCGATATGGCGATCTTCTCTGGCCATAGTGGGTCTTGGACGACCTTGACCCGGTTTTCCGTCGACGGGTCCAGTATCTTTAAACTGTTTCTATAAGTTGGACACGATGCTGAGCGTTAAATCGAATTCTCTGCGAATCTGGATTTGAGACTGACCTGCTTGTAGCCTACCCCCAATTCACCACCTCATTCCATCATCTAAGCGTTGTGGTTACTCAGTTTTACTGTTTAATTTAAGCAATTGTTGCAGAAAAACACCAAAAAATTCAGCGAAATATGCTAGCGAAGGAAATGCGGATTTTCGCACGTGCGCTTATAAATCCTGTTTTTAGACTAGTTCCACCCCCACACACGTATACACTTGCGTATTAGAAGTACAGGATTTGCATCTTTGTTTCGGAGCAGTATTTTTACATTTCATTCAATTTTTTTTATGAAATTCTACAAAATATGCAAATTCTCTTCTATGAAATTATATATATAAAGACTTGTATTTATTTGTGCGTGTGTTTACCTTTAAGCAGGACTTATATCATATACTTACTTTAAAGTACATTTTCGTAAATGTAATGTATTTATAACTTTAAAAAAATTCCAGGGGACTTATATATAAAAACAATATTCGGTATACTGAACAAAATTATAATTTCAAAAATAAATTTAGTAAAATATTTAATTTTTTTTTTTTTTTTTTTTTTTTACGATTCAAAATTCGTACAATTTTCATTCAAAGATTATGCTACACCTAAAATGTGTGAGTGTTTACATAAAAAAAAATTGTGTTCAATATATAGGAAATAGACTCCTTTTATAATGTGGAAAGTATTAGTGTTTTTCGTAAAATAAATTATGAGGAAAGTACCCTCAACGCTATTTTTGAGCTCGGGTGGGGGACCACATCAAAGAAAACGCATTAAAAATATTCTAAAACTTCATAAATATATATTTAGTTTATATAATATATTTCGTTTAATTCTTTTCATGAAGACACTTTAAAAAAAGACACTTTAAAAAAAGAAAAAAAAGAAAATATTGTTTTATGTTAAAAAGGTAAAAAAGTTGAAGTACACTAAGCAGAAAGTAGTGTTGTCTGAAAGGTAAGCTTAAATGGTAATTATATTAATTATGAAGGAAATCTAATAGCGGGAAACGTGATTTGCGAGTTCAAAACATTTATAAAAGAAGAAAACAATACCAAAAAAAAGAATGATAATAAATACTTTTATCATCCAAAGAGACAATTTAAAAGAAAAATGTGCCTATAAGATGAGTTCACACACACTTTAGTGAAAAACAAATGAACCAAAATGTGAAGCTACTTTTTAAGATGTGTGATCACCTCCGACAGTCAGGCCGCTACACAATAATTTCCCTCACTTGCTATAGCATTGTGGGTGAGTTGTGGACTCTTAAGAGTTCCAAACATCGCGTAGAGCTCTTTTAAATTCTGTAACGGAGCTTAGTGGGTGCGGAAGGGCTGCAAAGTGTTTCCCAAGCATATCCCAAACATTCCTAATAGCGTTCAGATCAAGTGAATGAGCAGGTTATGGCATGCATTGGATAATTTTCGTTTCGAGGAAGTCGTTTATCATGCTCGGGTGATGACCGCTCCCGTTATCATCCATAAATACGAAGTCAGGACTTACAGCATTTAAATATAAGTTTCGAAAACTTCCTTTTTGGTCTCAAAGATATGGAGGTCTGTTCGACAGTCTAGCCTGAGGCTTGTCCCTGCCAGAGTTCCCCTAGATGGAAAACAAAGTTTTTCTGTTTCTGATTTTTGGATGAAAACTAATTCCAAGCTCTCATCTTACCAATAAAAAATTTCGTTGTTAACAATTTCGAATGAAAATTCAAAGTCTATTATTTGACGGAATCTTTTCGATTTTGCTTAAAGATATCTGTTATGGAAATGAAAAATGTGGTACGTTTACTTTTTGTTTGAAAAACTGATATCAAATTTTTTTTGAAACAAATAAAATTAGTTCATAAATTAAATTAAATTCCATTAATTAGGAAATATGGCAATAAAATATAAAATATATTGGTACACTGGCTGATCTATTTTTAAAAAAATGAAGTATTCAATCAATCTCCTAGAGAGAAAACTTTCCTACTCTCCTTAGAATACTTAAGGTTCTTAAAAGCAAAACAGAAATGAACATACTAGTTTCTTTCATTAACCCGACAGATTTGTATTTACTAATTTCCAATTTATTTCTTTGTATGAATTTTTAATAACATTAATTTATTTTATTTTACTTCTTTAAATTATAAAATTATACTTGATTCTAATTGTTATTTGTTGTTAAAATCTTTCTAAATAGCTTAGAAATATTTTGTGCATAAATTAAAACAATACCAACTTGTTTCAAAAGTTACATACAATTATACTTGGCCTGACTTCAAATGTACGTTACAGTAAAATGTTTCCATATAACATTTCCCATACGATCATTTCTACAAAGTGTTAGAAACTGTGTCTTTAGTTTCAAGTTTAGTAGTCTACTAATGTAGGGAACGAAATTAAAGCTTCGTCATTTCATTGAAAGCTGAGTTGTGTGGAAACAGCTGCTGTGATCTATGGTTATTTGTCTAAAGCCTTGGTTCGAGAGTAATCAAATGCGATTAATTTTGTAAGAGACATTTCGAGGCTTGCATGTAACGTGAATGTAATAACTGTGAATACCATTTTATGGAGATTATTTGGTTCTGAGAGAATAAAAGATAATGATGTAGCTCAAAGCTCTGAATTCATGAATTCAAAATTATACCCGAGTTAAGTGTAGTACATTATGGGAATGATTCAGAATTATGTATGTTAGAAAAGATAATGTATTTTTAATTTGAAAAATCCTGATTGATATATATGAATGTAGAGATATAGTTAAAGTTTAATTAGTACTAAAAAAATAACCGATATATCTGGATAATACTTATTCCGCATATTGATTGATCCTTATGTATGATAATGTTGTAAATTACAACTATTAATGCTCGCCCTACAGGCCATATTGATTTCGCGGAAGTAATATTAATCCTATGGAATTTCGACTACCATCCTCAAATCTTTACTATTTAATCTATGTGAATGCTGAAAGTGCAAAAAAAATAATGAAGGTTTCTGCCGAATATTTGCTCTTTCAGATGCACTTGATTGCACTTAAATAGATCAAATAGTAAAAATTTGAGAACGTTAGTAAAAATTCCATAGGATTAACATTATGTTGACGAAATCAAAATAGCCTGTAGACGGGAGCCTTAATGTCAATTTTCCTCTCCTAATGTCCTTTCTTAACTTTCACTCCCCGGCTACGGAAGGACTTTGGACATCGACAGATTAAACGTGCATCAGCCCAACTACACAATGGGTCTTTCGTGGCATCAAACCTCGAATCCCCGACTGGACGAAAACTGACTGCCCTGAGTCCGCGACCATGACCACTAGGCTACCGTTGCCACTCAAACCAAGTGTAAGATGTGTTATAAACTCACTAACTTAAATATTTAATTTTGATGTTTTTTGTTTGCTTAACTGATGAAAAGAAAATTATTTTTTATTTAATTATGTTTAAACGGATTGAGTTTTCAAATCTAGTATTATTTGGCATGAAAACGATTAACGGTGACTCAGGTCATCGCTAAGTAGTATTTTTTCAAAATAAATAATTTTTAGAAGCAAACATTTTTTTTCCAGGGTATAGTTTCACGTCTTTAACTACCTACTCTTTTTTATTTATCTCTTATTATATTTCAAGTTGTCAGTGTCTATTAGACATGTTTCTCTGCCAGTATAGATTTAATTAAACGAATAAACAACGAATGAAAAAGAAAAAGCCTCTAATGTTGTTGTTTTTTATTGAACTTTTACTAGTTATATAAACATCCTAGCACTATGCACAGTAGACTCTACTATTCTGAATCACATTTTGTAACATCCGAATCAAGTATTTCATTAATCTTGCTTCTGCATATTCACATATAAATGTTTTGAAATATATCTTCGAGTTAAGAAGCTATTAATATTCCACTACATTTTTTGACCGAATTAGATGCTGAAAATAAAATGCTTTGGCTTTTAAACCTGTTTCTCATGACAGATATTAAATATATCTGAACGCAATTATGAGAAAAAGCTGCGAAAAATTTATGAATTAACAAAAAATATTAATTTAATTAGAAGATATGGGAATTTAAGCCATATTGAAAGGTAAAGTGAACTAGTATACAAATAGCACTGTCTGTATGAAGTAACATCCAAGTTGTATACTTTCGTAATAGTATTTGAGAAAATCAATCATGTTTAAAGGGGATATTAGTATTATTCGCGCACGCACGCACGCACACACACACACCACGCTGGAGAAGTAGAAAATAATAAAAAGCATATTAAAAGCCAAAAAAAGTAATTGAACAATACCATCGCTTTGAAATAAGAGCAAACTTAAAATAAGTTAGAACATTTAAGGAAAACAAAAAGAATAAATTAAGAAATTTATTACATGATCGTTACAAAAACTTTGAGGAGATTATGTTTAATATTAAATTTTCATTGTCATATTTCAAATATTGTGTTTTTATCTTTAACACTTCGAATTGATGTAATAATATAAAAGAATATATCTGTTTTCTGCGAAAAATAGTTAACATATGTTTTTAAGTGTGTGATAACTAAATAAATCAATTGGAGAATAATTCTATAAACGAAAGCGCGGAAAAATAGATTCTTTCGGAATTCTTTTCAAACAAATGCACAAAATGCAACCGAATATTTTAAATTTCTTACAGAAAACCTTCGAAAGAATTTATCTCTGGCCAGTTTAAAATACATATACAGTTATTATACGGAAAAAAATGACGTGATAGACTTCGAAAAAATGTAACATAGAAGTCAAAATGGTTGATACAAGATATTTACCAAGCGTTTTTTCTGGTAACATCCTATTATTGTCACGGCTTAGGTTGCTTCGAAAGAGTAATTGATCCCAATAAAATCTTTATTCCTAGACTTTATCTAGTCTAGTGGGAGGTGCTAAGCAAATGTTTGTTGTTCGGAATTTTGTTTTTTTCACCGTTTGGTTAAAGAAAAAACAGGATTGTATACTTTTTGT
This sequence comes from Nephila pilipes, assembly GCA_019974015.1. Lineage (NCBI taxonomy): Eukaryota > Metazoa > Arthropoda > Arachnida > Araneae > Nephilidae > Nephila > Nephila pilipes. The sequence goes on from BMAW01103551.1 coordinate 42,031, forward strand.
AGGGAATTGTCTTAAACAAAAATATAAAAATTTTTTATTGTTATTTAATTACTATATATTTTGAATGGAGTTTAAATAAATTAATTTTGTTGGAGCTTTGACCTTAGAAAAAACAAATTGTTTTAGCATCATATTCTACGAACAAAAAATACTTTAAATTATACATTATAATTAATTTTCTATGGTAGTTTTAATACCGCCTTAATAATATCTCTGATAACATATTCATTTAGACTAATTTTAATGGGATTAGTTTAGTTTTTATTAACATCGCACTAGAAGCAACACGAGGGCAATTGGCAACGGACCTCGTGATTTTGAACCTCGGTCAAGTGACGAGGACGACACCTGAGATAGCATACCCTCTCCTGACTTCCACACGACGCCAATAGGAGGACTTTGGAACCCGACAGATTTAACGTGCATCAGCCCCGGCTACACGGCGGGTCTTCAGCGACCAAGGATTGAACCCGCGACACAACGAAAACCGCCGGCCAGGAAACCGAAACCATGACCTCTAGGCTACCGCGGCCGCTTATATAGGATCAATACCTAATTAAGAAATGCGATATAGTAATACATTGTTGTTTCTTTCACATTGAAGGTAGAAATTTTACCAAGTGTATCAAAATGATTTACTTCTGCTTCCTTTTGAGTTATATGAAGACATAATTTCAATATTTTATTGGGAGGAGAAAAAAAAATTATATTCCAGTGAATATCTGTAAAATGAAGATTTTTATGTTAAACGATTAATTATGACTTCCTTTTTCGGTTTTTACTGGAGCATAGTTAAATTTCTTCCTCAGTGATTGGTTTTCTAATAATCTTTTCTAAGTAATATATGAAAAAAATATTTTTATTCAAATTTTTCATATATTATTTGGAGACTAAACACATTACAACGTGTGGCTTAAAAACCGGATTTATGCTATATAAACGTCCTCGTGAATTTTCTGTTGCAAAAAGCAGTGTTGAAATGCACTTTCTGAAATCATATTTAAGGTCATCACTGCCTTTGTATTTTCTACCTATTTTTAAAAGCATTTCTATCACTATTTTAATGACTCATTTATAGATTTTCTGATCTTTAAAAATATTCGGAAATATTTTCAAAAATCGGAGGTGAAATGTAATTCACAGAAACATTAATTATTTTTTACTGTCTCGGATGCCCCTTTATTGCATCATATAATGTGAAAATAAGACTTTATTACTATTAAGCTATATTATTAACGCATTATTAAGCAATATATTACAGGTTATTTAAGATTTTATAAATATTTTAAAAAAGAATTATCGAAGAAATTTTTATCAAAGTATTAGCATTAAATAGTAAAACAAGATTCCCACAGAGACAAAAATAAGAAAAACTAAAATTATTGAAAAAATATTTCTATTCTCAAATCATGAGAATAGAAATATTTTTTTCTTTTTGAAGGTGCTAGAATTTTCAAATCATAGTATTTTAATAACTAGACTTTCTTCTCAAATTATGAGATTTGTGAACGGGGAACAATTTATTTATAATGTTTCCAATTTGCAATAAAATACTTGCTGATTTATAAAATAAAATCCTATTTACATACGATGAAACGTGATTATTACATTTATTACTAAATAATGTAGGCGAAACGGAAACACGTGAGGAAAGAAGTGAGAAAAAATAAAGCAAAATTGGGCTCACATTAAAGAATATACTTCTTGACTAAAATTATTTAATAGTTTCAAACCAAATAATAAGCAGTAAAAATAAAATTTGCTTTTTTCCAAACCGAATTGGACTAAAAATTATGTTCTTAAATGTTTTAAATAAACTATCCATAATTTGAATTGCATACAATTACTATTCTTTTTCAACCAAATAAAACGTTATCAGCCAAATTAGATGAAGTTAAGAAATGCAAAGAATAGAATAAAGGATAATGATATACTAGCGAAATATAATTATCAAGTATAAGTAGGGAGACAGATGATAACGACAGACTGATAGAATTTTGTAAATTAGAGTGAATTATTGTAATGAATCGTTTGTAGTAAAATTGGTTAGAAGTGACTCACGGTTAGAGTAATAGGAGTCGAATCTGCTGTATTCAAGAAGTGTCTCCCTCGTTGCGAATAAGTTGTTAAGCTAAGACTTTTTGTTGAATTACAAACTTAAATTAAATTGAATTAAGAAGGATTCAAGAGATATCATCCTTACATATTCTGTGAAGATATATAATAAACTGTGTTGTCCTTTTCCTGATACGTCAGGTGTCATCCTCGTCATTTGACTGATGTTCAAAATTACGAGATCCATCCCCAATAGCCATCGCGTTGCTCCTAGTGCAACGTTTATAAAATTGAACCAAACCAAACCTTGACGACTGTTCAAATGGATTTATGAATTTGTTGGCGATTTAATTAAACTTTAAGATGTTAGTGGAGTTATGTAATGAAGGGAAGATACTATAATAAGTGCTTGATGGAGATATTAAGTTAATTTAAATATTATAAACATCCTTATTAATAAAAATAATTATCAGTAAAATATTCTTAAGTGGGTATAAAAAACTAAAGTACACACATAAAAGTGGATTGATTAATTCATTAGAATAAAAAGTACTACTAGAAAGTAATTTATTGAGCGTCTTTACCATGTTGATTATAATATCAAGATTTTTTAAATTAGAATTAAAAGGACTGAGTTTCACTTACCTTTTTTCCCCATTAAAAGGGAATGACGGGAAAGAAAAAAAAAACTCAATAATTAAACATAGTGAAAGCCAATTTCCTTTTTTTTATCGCATTTCCCATTTCTTCAACAGATTGTCTTTAGACTTTCAAAAGAAATGAGTTAATACACATAACAAAAAAGTAATTAAGAAATTAAACAGCTGAAGCAATTACAAAGAAACGAAGAACTAAAATGCTTTTGCGCATAAAAAATAAAATTAGATACTTTGTTGTTTGCTGTAATTTTCTAAGCCTGAAATGTACTGCTAAATGTAACAAGATCAACAGTTAAATTTTAATTAGACTGATGCTGCTTAGATGAGTTCTCTGAAAAATAACATAAAATGTGTAATTTTATGCATCACATATAAAATAAAAAGGGCTGATGAAATTTTTACCAAAAAGGAAATTAGTTATTTAGGATTGAGAATCAAATAAAGTAGTAATAGGAAGTGTTGAATTCCTGATATTCAAATTATCATGATTTTTCTGAAAGGTATTATAGTTAGCTCTTTAATCCGGTATGTTTCAGACCATGGCAGTAGGGGATTAATGATTTTATTGGAATATATTGAGTAACAATATTGTTTTAACGATAATACAAAAATAAATCACTCTAGAAAAAAAAAGTTTAAACGATTAAGACGTTTTTTAATGTGTTCGTGCATATTTTGAAACTGTGTATACTATATAAATATCGGATAAAGTATTTCGTTTAATTCGGGCAACTGTAAAAGTTAGTTCAAAATTGAAATTTAATTCAATATTCCTATTTTGATACTAAAACATTACTAAAAAGAGAAATTAAAACTGTACAATTATAGTTGAAATAAATTGTGACGAGTTACTCTAGTCACGCGCTTCAACTTATTTGTTTTATTAATGCTTGAAGAACACCTGCTGGGCTTAGATGATATTTTATTGTACAGTACGCTGTATGTACATAATTGTAATATTGTAAAAACGAGATACGTAATCTACTAGTAAAAGAAAAGAAAGCCTACTGAAATTATTGGTTTGGTTTTAATAAAGTCTCACACGAGGGCTATTGTCAATGGACATCGTAATTTTGAACCTGAGTCAAATGACGAGAGCGATACATGAGCTGGCACCCTTCTCTCTAAGCTTTAGCCCCACGCTAATGGGAGAACTTATGACCCCACTACAAGGCGAATCTTTAGAAGCATCAGGGCTCGACCCCCTCCCTCCGGCTTGATGAAAACAACGCCACCGCGAGTCCACTCCTATGATAACTAGATTACCGCAGCGTCTAAAAAGAGGCAAGAACAAGGAGTGGATGATTCAATATCTATCAAATTGGGACATTCCATGTTACTTTATTTTCAATCGCATGGGCCCATGACAATGCTGCTATTTATTTGCAAGCAAAAAAAGAGCAGGAGGGCAATGATGTAAAGACAGAGACCTGCGGGGTATTTAAGACTAGAAGAATGTACTTTTTATCGATGAATCGATGTTTTGAATTTCCTATGGTCGTCAGGGTATCCGTGTTTGGTGCTGCAAGCAAGATTATTCTATAGATTGTGAAACTCTCAGTGAAGTTTAACATGTCATGACTTTGAGTGTAGTAATACAAACTGAATGAAGAAAACTGTGTATTTTTACCAAGGGTAAATTCTGAAGTATACTTGGAGATTCTTGATCATTTTATGATTTCTCTCCAAAAGATGTATTTGAGGATGATTTTATCTTCCCTGCATCTCTTTTTTGAACTCTCGGCACTGCTTGGTTTAAGAACGATAAAATTAAATTACTTCTTTTACCGAACATTTCATCCGATTTCAACCCAATGGAGAATATGTGGGACTCATGAATTAACAGCAAAGGACAAAAACGAGCTCGTGGAAAGCGTAAAATCCGCTTGTGCAACTATGTTAGCAGCTAAAATGCTTGAGAAAATTATTGCATTGAACTTCAGATTGTATTCATAACGTTATTAAGGTCGAGGGAGATGTCACTAAATATTAAATATTCAGAATGTTTTTCATTCAAATGAGTTATACTTTTTTTTGCATGTTATTCTTATTTTTTGAGCCACTGTTGAAATTATTCTAATTTTTGGAATTTTTAGGAAATGGCTTTGTAAAAAAACTGTGCAATATCATACTAATTTTTTATGCTATCTTCATCTACAAAGTATATGGAATGTGATACTATTCTTAAAAATTCGCTAGTATTCCATTCTTCTAAAATAAATGCAAATATAAAAACACTTATTACTTTATTTTTCATCTGAATTGATGTTGTATAACTAAAATTTCTACATATCTTAACAACAGTAAAACTGGATCCATCTCAGGAATATTCTTAAAACACTTTCATATTCTCGCACTAGTATCAAAGGCTCAGCGTATTCGCTACTTCTTTCTGCAGGTAACTACGCTAGTACCTCCATTCTTCCTCATTTACTGCATTTCTCACACAATAAAGGTAATTTATTAAGTCATGGTTCATTCACAGGGCAAATTTCTCAATTCAAGTAACGTCATAATGCAGCCCAAGAGGTTAATTGAATGTAAAAAAGCGTGAGGACCCATTACAAGTTCATAACATGCTTCTTGGACTTTGAACATATTGTTAGGAACCCGTGATGACGTTTCCCTCAAACGTTCCTCTTATAAAAGATTAGAGACATTTACAGAGATTTCGCGGAACAAAAACGAAAACTTAAGCAATGTTACTTTTATCTTGGTGATCGTTTTGGCGATTTGACGAAAAACTTGGCGATTTTGTTGACAAAATGAATGTTTCCAAAAGTGCCAGAATCTTGGTGAAAACTCGACTAGGAGGAAAGTTATGGACATTTCCAGAATTTTTCCAGTGATGTCACACCGGACCGCACAGGCATAAATACAAAGAGATGCAAAGCCGGGAGGATAAATTAAGAAATAGATTAGAAGCAGTGGTATTGGCTGAGTGAATCTGCCGAAGAACTGTCGGTAACATGCCGAGTGAATGTGTGGAAGAGGCCTGTATCTACCGGAAACTGTCGGAATCTATCTTGGAAGTACGGAGTATTACTGCGGAATTTGTCCATAGGGCGAACTAGTAAGTTGGTGAGTTGAAAGTTGCTGAAAAACAGTGACTGTCAATGCAAGTGCTGTTTTTGTTCCTGTTACGTCGTTAAACCCTACAAGCATTATGCTTTTTTTGTTTGTCCGGTTAATTTATCCAAGCTTTGCTACCTGTGTTCGTCTTGCCCAAACTATTTGTGAATAAAACGTCATTTGCCCTTATCCTCCGCGTTGGTCCAATTTCACTTGTAACACCCACACACGACGAGAATTTTTGTAACAATACTAAACAAAGTTCAATTTACTAGCTTCACTGTTTTAATTCTTCACTAACATTTTCAAAACCTTTGAGTCATAAATATAAGTCTTGAGTCAATTTATAAGCTTCTACTGTATAATTTAATTCCCTCATGATAGAGTATATATATGTATTATTTGATCTCTAAATAACATTTCGAAATATTTTAAATCTCTAAAATGTGCAAGTATAATCATTTCTTCAAATATAATACTTCAACATTATACTCTGTTTCCAATTGTATTTTAGTTATAATGTAATTAAATGATACAGGGAAAGCTCACTGAGATTAAATGTTCATTTAGTAAACATGTAACTGGATTTATTATTTAATGGAGTTTGAAATCCCTTCTGCATAGAAATGCATTTGCCGATAGTAAATGGTTTTAGAAAATTACCATTTATCGATAAAGTTCGAGACATTTTTAATGCTATTAAATTTTGCGTTTGTTTTTATTTTTAAAAAGAAGTACAGTAATTGCTTAATGCTTTTTAAAGTAGATATATCCTTTTATCTTAAAATACAAATTCTAAATGTTGTTAAGATCAGTAATTATTGAAGCTATTGATTATTATGGTATTAAAATTATGAGTTGTGTTGACACAAATGCATTAAAGTATGTATGCTTAGAAATACTCCATAAACTTAACATATTTATATGCTGATAAAATATGTAGAGACTACACTTTCTACAAAAAAAGTAATATACTCTCTATAACAAAATAAAACAAAAAAATCCCGGACGCAACAAAGAGTTGCCCGATTATAATGAAATTTCGTATGCAAAGATATTTGGAATGAACATGCAAATGATTAAAATTTAGTGTTCAATGAATGAATAGCAGGAGCTACAGTGCATCGGAACAGTGCACTCAGCAGGTGTATATAAGAAGCGAATTTCTATCTGATGGTCAAATTTTCGGTTGCATTGCGATTTAGGATACCTTTCCACGACGGAAAAAATGCATCACCGAAGGATTTAAACTCATTACGACCAACTGTCAGAGCTTGAATGAGATCGTATCATTAGATTAGCAGGTAAGGAAAATCGGAGAATCGCTCGTCATATGGGTCGCGATTAGAAGATGTTGGCAAGAATGGGTGGACAATAGCAGATTTCAGCATCATGATGGTAGCAGTCGACCTAGGGCCACATCAGAACGGGAGGGCAGAGTGATTGTCAGATCAGCTGTCACAGCGTCTGATTCATCGTTATTGATCATTAAACGTACGACCCTCACATGAGTGTCCACCATAAACATTTACAGACGGCTGATAGAGCAAATCTACGCTCCTACCGACCACTATGCCACCTGCCACTCACGCCTGCACACTTTCGAGCCAGATTACAGTGGTGCTTGTCTCGATCAGGTTGGAATGATGCTGTTTAGGAACGCATAGTGTTTAGTGACTAATCTCGCTTTCAACTATTTCCTGACGATCTTCGAAGAAGTGTCTGGAGACGCCCAGGTTAGTGTGCCGATCCTGCTTTCAATATTTCACGCCTCACAGGCCCTCATCCAAGATTTATGGTCTGGTGTGCAATTTACCTCGATAGTTGGACCCCTTTGGTGATCCGGCTATCGATCCGGTTATCCGGACGACGATATTCTTAGACCTGTTTTGCTATCGTTCCTCTTGCATTAAGTGCCCTGGCTTTATTTTTCAGCAGGATAATTCCAGACCACATACGGTGCTATGAACAGTCTTACAGCTTGTCTAACACTTTCTTGCCCAGCCAGATCTCTCTCCAATTAAGCATGTCTGGAACATGATGGGAAAGCGATTGCATTTACTAGGGAATATTGATGACCTAGCCCGACAATTGGAGAAAATTTGGCAAGAAATACCGCAGAAAACCTCCAGGGAGCTTTATCACTCTATGTCACGTCGTATGGCAGCTTGCATCCAGGTGAGAGGTGGGTCAACACCTTATTGAGCTCGTAATTTTGTAACTATGAAATAAATCATTCAACTATTCTGAAATTTTAATCATTTTCAATTCTGTACATAATTATTGTCCTATGTGCCAATTTCTGTCTCCTTTGGACAACTCCTTCTTAGTGCACTGTTTTTTTGTTTATAGAGTGTAGTCGAAAATGTGATCATGCATTTGAGTGTACAGCTCATAATCAATTGCTTAGTCGTGTTAAATAATCGCATTACTTAGTGCAATTTATTTTGAGGGAATAAATTTCATTGTAGATTTTTTTTTTTTTTAAATAAAAACATAAATGAAATCTGGAATATATGAAGTGTTATAAATTTCTGAGCTTTAGTGTGTTTGAAAATGTTATATATGAAAGCAAAAAATAATTAAAATAACTGTACCGTCATGCCTTAGTTCATAAACAACTCTGTTAAAGTAGAAGAGTTTCAATCAAATTTTACATTCGAAGCGTGCTTCTAATTGGATACATTATACATAGAAAACTTAGATCTGCTTTCTCTAGTACAGCTAAAGGCTAAATCTCTGAACCTCAATTTATTTTGAAGTGATTTACCAAAGCAACAAAAAGAAGTAAAATAAATGTAGTATCATACATTATTTCATGAACGATTCGGTTCTTGTACAACAATTTCAAACAAATCTTGCACTGATTCTCAAACTGTGTATGCTTCTGTTTGGAAACAATATTAATGGAAAGCTTAGCTGTGCTTTAGGTGTAGTGGCTTAGTAGTTAGTAACTTATGTAACTTAACTTAGCAGAGTGCAGTGTAAGGTTATAATCGACGCTTCACCTTCCGAGCGTAATGGTAGTCCTTCGGAATTTTTCACTTTTCCTCTCCAATTATTGCTCTTAAATCCATGAAATTAAATACATTCGAGAGAGTTAAAAAAGAATTGTTTCTGCGTAATTTCTTTATTTGTGGCTTTTTCAAGAATTTTTGAATATTTATGAAACGTTTAAGACCTCATAGCAGGTTCACTGTAATGATCATAAAAATGATCTCAATAATCGGAAAACTAAAGTAACAACAATGAAACATCTTTTTACTCGTATATCCTTTCAGATGCATATTATTTAAATTTTTAAAATTAGTTTTGAAGCATGTGACTAGAAAAGTCAGCACTGTAAATTAAGGGAAAGAGAAAGAAAACAGGAGACTATCTTTTTTTTTTTTTGCGGAGGTATACGTGTTATATCCCCTGCTCTCCACTGATAAATGAAGATTTATGATCCCCATTTGATGCTTTGTGCACTCTTCAGATTTCTTTAAATTTGTAACGTGTATTGCTCTGAGAATTTCGCAAAAAGGTGTTATTTAAAATCCTAACATAACCTTAGAAATTTTGTATTGTTTGCTACATAGATATCTGTGGTAATTCACATTGTGCATAAAATGTACTATATATATAATTTCGGAATGAAAAAAAAAATATAATCTTCTGTTTTTGTTTGTTTTTTTTTGTTTTTACTGAAAGTATTTATAAAATACATTAGACAAACACTTTAACTCCCAAATGAGTTGTGGGTATTTTGTTTTTTCATACAATGAAATATATTAGTAAAGATATTGCAAATCTGTTTTTGTTTAGACCTCTTTATTGATTATTAATGAACGTTGCCCTCTTAGAAGAAATCCGATAGCTATTATCGACAGACCTCATAATTTTGAGCCTCGATAAAATAACATGGGTGACATCTGAGCTGATACCTTACTCTCTGAAACTTCCACAATTCACCCTCAGAAGTGTTTGGATCCTCGATAGAATTAACGTGCATCAAACCACTACACGGTGGGGGCTTTAGTGGCATCAGGACTCGAACCTACGACCGCTAGATTTCCGTTGCCGCATTTATACCACCAGAAGTGAAATTATAATCTATTGTATTAGAATATAGATAAGCAGAAAAAATATTAAACTTGAACTGCTTAGTGTTATTATGGAAATAGACTCTCCTTTCCAGCTACATTATCCTTTTTTAAAACAGTCAAACATCTGCACTAACAAAATATTACCTATTCTAAATCTATAATACATTAGTGAACAATTTTCATGTTTTTACTTTTATGTTAAGTTCTTCATAACAAAAACAAAAAACTGTATACCTCCGTTATTACTTCCTTCTCTATCTATTTTCAGTAATAAAGAGTTACTAATCTATACAGTCAAATGAATGGGAATCCTACCATGATGATATCCAAGCAATTTTATTCAGAGAGGTATACGAATGATCAATATTAAATTCCTAACTTACTTCATCTGCGGCAATAGTTTCCATACGCGTCTGATCTAATGTTTAGTATAATAAATTATTCATTGTCTTACCAATCCAATCGGGTTCCAGTCCTTTGATGATTTGTCAAATCCATGATTCTTTGTAAATTCTACCTGGATTACCTCCTTCAGTTTCTTTCCCAGTTCAGGTCTGATACAGATGTTTCATTGCTTAAATACGCATTTTATCAATTCCATTCAAAACAATGATAATTATAATACATTTTAAATAAGTGACGTTTCAATTACTGGAGAAAATTTTCAACTCAAACATCACAAAGATTTACTATGTGTTAATTGAAAATAAAAACGTAGCCCTCGTCTCTTAAAATTCTGCTTTAATTATTTCTGTATTTCTTTTCGACAAAACTCTATACAAAAATTTAAAGTCACTTGTTCTTGGGCTTGAACGCATTCCTTCTACTTTCATTAATTGAAAACGGAAATTTTTTTTCAGTTTGCAAATGTTTCGGTTTGTGAACTGAATCTCGGAACAAAATACGTTCATGAGCTGAGATTTGATTATAGTTGTTTGTTATTGCAAGCTGCTCATGTGTCTAAATAATTAACTATCTAACAGAGTTATTATTTACTGAATAATGATCGGATAGAAAAGTTAATAGTGAGAAAGTGAGAATAGAAATGAAATTAAAAGCGCCTAGTTGTAGTTGATGTGTGTGAACCTACCACAATAGCAACAGACCGTTTAGAAGAAACTTACAGAGGGAGCGGAAGTTAGTATATGCGCTCGAATTCTCAATATTTAGGATTAAATTCATTCGCACCCGGAGAAAGGGGTAAAATATTTATTTGATTATTATTCCAAGCTAGATTGTAGACGAGTTTAGGGTTAGTAGACAGAGATAGCGTGCATTACCATAATTGAAGCAATTTTAAAAAGTAAAAAAGTATAATAATCTGTTTTCCATTTAACTATTTGAATACTTCGCTTATTCTCAAAAAAATTAGTGACTATTTTTGATGATATGCAATTAGACTTTTCATAGCTTTATACTTCTGTCAAAATAATTTAGATACAGTATTACAAGCTCAAGCATATTAAAAAGTAAATTTCACACTTACTTTCAAATAGATTTAATAATTTTATTTTTTACAGAATTCATAGGTTTTCTGTTTGTATAAGTTTTAAGTAGAATGTATTAAATGCAAATACAAACTCTTTATATTCAAGGTAATGCTCTTATATTTTATTTTAATACTGTTGTAATCCATAAGCATAGAGTCATATTTACATTATTATATTAATCTATGTTTAAATTATTTTGTTAATATTTTTGATAATTATTCAGGTACATCGATTTTTCTTTCCAACTTATTTTGAACATAAAATTTCCATAAATATGTTAATATTGTACTGTCTTCGCATATGTAGATTAATGGAGAAAATGTAATTATACATAATTACCTTGAACATTCATTTAAAATCTTTTTATTTTTAGGTTTTATTAAAAATGATTTTCATAAATGTTTAGAGGAAATATGATATGGAGATTGGATTTATATTCTTACAGTATTACTGTGCTATTAACATTTATAATGTATTTTATAAAAAATCATTTGTCTTTATTATAAAAAATCATTTGTCTTTATTATAAAAAATCATTTGTCTTATTTGTCAATCATTTAACAAAAATATAATCATGCCGTTAGTATATCTATATAAATGTCTTCTTCAAATCTCATATAATTTAATTGTATAATTATTTGAAATAAAATTTTGAAATATATGTACTTGGGAACGGTAATTTGTTCAATTGCTTAAGAGTTTAGAATTAATTATTTCATGAAACAGTTTGGAATGATATTGATTTTTATTCGGCAATCGCATTTATGTTGTAGGATTGTTGTATAGCTGATACAAAAGGTAAATAATTTCAAATATTTATCGAAGTTTTTTCTTTACCATAAGAAAAGTGTATTTAATAACTTTGATTTAACGCCCATATTTATTCACATAAATTGCAAAAATAATTTAATAAATAATTCGAATTTTGAAAGCGTAGAGAATAAATTAATTTCTTTACAAACTTAAACAAATAAGACTATGTATAGTTTTATACAAATAATAAAGTATATAATTAAATTGACTTTATCCCTTTGAAGATATAACTCTTTAGAAATATCATGGGTGAAAAATTATCTCATGTAAATTATTTTTCTGAAATTTTAGAAAATCCGAATTACTGGTTACACTGATTTTTCCGGTAATCATTTATGGCGTGAGTAACAATACCGTTATCATAAAAAAGTTCACTTTTGTTATGTACTTCGTTTGCTGCACAAGAACAAAAACTGATCTGGGGTAATATTCCATCCATGATACCGAAGTGTAAGTTTTTTTGAAATTATTTTGCGAAGATTTAATTTGTTGTTAAGTATTTTAGTTATAATTTTTTGTTTCTGGTAAGACAATTATAAGCTGAGAGGTAAAGAAATCATTACTTTAGAAGGGGTCTTACTCATTTTCCTATATTTTATTGCCGTGATAGTTATTTTATAATGCGGCGTTCTCAAAAAAGATGAAATGGAAAAAAATTATGCAGGAAAAATGGATGATTTTAGCAATAAACGTCTTGACAGACAGTGTGGAATAAGCCAGCGCATTGTCTTGGTGGAAAAATTTGCCATACGGATTCTTTTTCAAATTTTACAGACTCAGCAATCGCATAAATACTTAGTTTAATTTTTAGTAACGTTGCACTAGAAGCAACACGAGGGCTATTAGCGACGGACCTCGTAATTTTGAACCACGGTCAAGTGACGAGGACGACACCTGAGCTGACACCCCCTCCCCTAACATCCACACCACGCCATCGGGAGGACTTTGGGCCCCGAACAGATTTAACGTGCATCAGCCCCGGCTACACGGCGGGTCTTTGGCGGCCAAGGATCGAACCCGCGACTGAGCGAAAACCTCTGGTCGCTAGTCCACGACCTTGACCACTAGGCTACCGCGGCCCGTGCATAAATACTTAATCGATGGTAAGATCGAACCAGATTGCCATTTTTTTATCAATATTGTCATCCAGTTTTGACGTGGAAGGTTGACCTTTTCAACATCTTCTCGGCCATCCTGAAAATGTTTAAACCATTCAAAAACATGTGCATGGGATTACCATTCATTACCGTACACTTCTTTCAATCAATAAGTTTCAGAAGCGGCCTTTTAAACAGTTACATTTGAAATTTCACAATTCGTTGCTTACTTGTCATTTTTCCGTCGAAAAAAAAAGTCTCCCTCCCCAAGGAAAAAAAAAATGCTAACAAATGCTACGAATATAAGGATTTCCTTACAGAAAAGAGGTCCTGCATTCGAAAGAAAAGGCTTCACGTTAAACAGCTGTCAGTCGCTGACTTTTGGCGCATGCGGACTTCTTTTGTTGCAGCGTCAGTCTCGTTACTTAATAGACATACATCGTGCAGGCCTTTATTAAATTAACGAAACAAAATTCATTTACTGAGGTGAATTTACACTAATGATACTATTATCGGTTGTTTTTCGGATGGTACCTTTTATGGGCGGAAAAATGATGTAAATAAGATTGTAATTTGTTTTTATTTTTAACGATTGAATATGTAAAATCACACATAAGTTTTTTTTATCCTGCAATTTAATTTAATTATAAATCTTTATAGTATTTTGTTCTGAATGTATTGCCTAGTAACAAAGATAAGTTAGATCCCATTACAAATATCGGTTTTAATTCTTAATTAGCTAAGCCGAAATCCTAAGATATTACCTCCGTTCAAGACAAATAGTTTAAGGGAGTGAATTCATCTCACGATGCCCTTCAAGACGCATTGGACGCAGAACGCAACGGAAAAGTGGATTAGAAACGCGAAATTTTCAATTTTCCGGTCCGTTTGTGCCGAGAAGCGTATTGATGTCAGGTGCGTAGATGGAAACATCAAGATGCTCACGAAAGTAATTAAATTGTATGCCTCGAAAGTGTGTTTAATCCTAACAATCCCCATTATTCCGTTTTCGAGAGCATTCTTTCTCGCTGCGTTAGGGATATAGGGGATTCGGTGAAAGAGATTTTGATGACTGGTATGTCTAATGAGGGTAAATATCATCTAACAGTCAAATTCAAATGTACACGTCCTGTACTAATTAAGGATTCCAACGAGTATTTGAATGTGGGAAACATTCATAGAAATGTGAATGACGTGAGTGTGAATGACTCTCTCTCTTTATCAGTTGTAAGAATTTATAAGTCCATAAGACGATTAAGAGGAATATAAGTTTGAAAGACTTCACTTACTGTACTTTAACCTATCGGAGTAACTTCAAGTAATACAGAAAGTACTTCTTTTTATGAATGAAATTGGTGCTTAATGTAAAGTCACAAATTGTAAAAACACGTATTTCTGAGTTTCAAGGGAGTTATCAATTTCGAATAAATTCTGACGTATTTCATTCAATATTTAATAATAATGTCATCTTAAATTCTAATTAAATAGTCAATAAATTTGAAATTGCAATTGAAGGTACGCAAGGGTGGGATGAAATACTTTATTAAGTACCAAATAAGTGTAAGGTAGTTTTCTCCCGAATCCCTCTTAACTCAGTCAATCTTATTTTATGTTCTTACTTTCCTTCACTTATTCTGATTCAAGAACTTCTCAGTCACAGCTATTCGAATTTTATTACTCTAACAAGTAATTGTCTGAGATCAAACGATTAATTACGATGATTCAATCCAATTTGCGAATATTTATCAGCCCGTTGTTATCATCTATCTCCCTTCCCTTTCCTTCCAATTCTATTTCATTTATATATCAAAATTTCCAATATAATTTTTACCTTCATCTTATTTACCTAATCACGTTTCATTTTGGTTGGGAAGAAACTGTAATTATATGCAATGTAAATAACTGAAAATTCTCGAAGGTTAATGAAGAGAAAATGCGAATAGTTCAACATCACGAACTCTTTTTCTCCTTCATCTCATCCACTACACTTCTTATAGAGAAACGATAATTTAGGTAATTCACAGTTCCTTCAAAAAGTGAGGCTTTCAAAACAAATAATGTCATATAATAATCCCTAATGTTAATGAAGAGGAAATAGCAAATGCCACAACGTCACAATGTATACAGATAAATTGCTTTGGACGAAATTTTGAGGCATTTGAACTCATAAAATTATTTAGATGTATACATTTAGCGTTTATATAAAGTAGAAAAATCCACAAGAAAAATATATTTTAATATAATAATATCTATAAGTAAGTCCTTAAAAATACCAAAAAGATCGTTCTAATTCCAAGCCTAATAATACGTACTGAATACTAAAGAAATTGAAATAAACAATGTCATATAAGTGTAAACTATTGACCTGTTATTTAGAATACATTAAACGATTTGATCATTACTAAATGCTATGTGTACTTAAAATGAAACCACACTATTAAAAAATTATAAATACCAATATAAAATCCTATATTCACATAAATATTCTACTTTTTTTGGGGCGATTGCATGCTTTGAAACTTCAATATTCTTTGAAGTAAAATTATAAGTAAAACTTCTAAAAATATACATTTAATGTTCGTAATAAATAGAACCTGATCCCTTTAACATGCGTATTGAGAGTCACAATGACTATAAACCGTAAGTTAAATTAATCCTGAGGTACACCATTAATATATAGAATTATATATTTTTATATTTTTTCAGAACTCCCACATGCATTCTCCCACATTCATTTCAAATTGAGTGATAAAGATTTTAATGTTCTTAACCTGAGTTTCGAACGATCTAAAATCTAAGCTATAAGCATTTACCTCTCCTAATATGTACAACTAACTTGTCAGAAACTCTGCTAAATGAATCGTAGTTTTACTGAAAAGATTTTCTCCTGAAGTAGCAGTAAATAAGCTAGTTCTCGTTTAGAAAATGGCTCAAAAGATTTTCCTGCTTAATACGACAGTTTGTGTTGCAGTACATTCCTCGTGTTTGTCATATTGATTTTATATTACTGCATCTTGATATTCTAAGAAACAAGGCAAAAAATGGCTTTTCTTTTTATAAATGAATGTTTTAACATTTCCTATTATGTCAATTTTAGAAAACCGTTATGTTCATTTTAGAAAACCATTGTAGGCAACGTGATATTACAGAATAATAAGAAATTTATCTCTTAAATTTTATTCTGTATATATTGAATATTTCAGTAGAATTATATGAACAAAATTTTAACTTTAAACTACAATCATTACTTACCCCCTCATATATATATATATATATATATATATATATATATATATATATATATA
>BMAW01103551.1:58619-76549 GCA_019974015.1 Nephila pilipes
TATATATATATATATATATATATATATATATATATATATATATATATTATTACTTTATGTGACTGTTCTTTGTTGAATTTTAATATAAAATCAAATTCTCTTCTTTTTCTTTGTCAAAGTATATTGTGAAAATGATATAATTATACGAATCTCTTTTAAATCATTATATATAAAGGATAAGCGACTTAAATGGAACACAAAAACAAATTATACAATTTGTAGCTTGTTACTGAGCGTCGTATTACTAAATGCTGCAATAAAACATAATATTTTGTAAATTTATGTCGTATCAGAGAATAGGTTTTGAACATTTAACGAATTTCTGATTCATTTAGTCCATAAAGTTTTAGTTGGATTTTATTAACGTCGCACTTGAAGCAACACGAGGGATATTGGTGATGGATCTCGGTCATGTGACGAGGACGACACCTGAGCTGGCACCTCCTTCTCCTAACTTCCCCACCCCGGGAGAATGACTTTGGGCCCCGACAGATTTAACGTGCATTAGTCCCGGCAACACGGTGGATCTTTAGCGGCTAAGGCTCGAACCCGAGAGTGAAGGAAAACCGCCGACCACGAATCCGAAACCATGACCACTAGACTACCGCGGCCATGTAATTGCCTAAAAAGTAGCCCTTAAAAGAGATAGAATATTAGTATTTGGAATAGTTCGATTATACTTATAGTTAAAAAATTTAAGGAGAATTCAATTACTATAAAATGTATAGAGAATCTTATTGAGGTAGATTAATCATACACTTCTATTTTATTTAATACATCTATAACGAATACGAATAGTGTTGAATAAAAGGAGATTCTGCAATCATATTAACAATGTAACTATTTGCCAGATAATAGCATTGTAAACTATTCTCAATGGCATTAAATATAGAGTATATAGAGGATAATTAATTTTTATACAAAATATTTAGTACTGTTTATTTTAACAATCTAATAACACGGTTGAATGTCTTGTAATCATTACACGAGATTCAATGTCTAATACCAAGCACACGCGCATACAGGAAGAGAGTGAAATAGATTCATTTAAATGAGTTGTTCAGAAACTAATGTGGTTAAGTTCGTTTCATAATATTTTCAGATTTTTTGTTAATTTTAATGAATTAAATAGCATTCGTCTTAGTTATTAAAGGGTTAACTCATTGATTCGTTTTTTTCTAGGTCAGACAGTCCCTCTGAATAGCTTCTGAAAATGTTACATTCAGAAGCTATACAAAAATATATAGTAGAATATATAGAGAAAATGTATTCAGGAATACAAAATATATAAAATATATATTCAGAAGCTATACAAAATAATAATAAAAATTCTGAACATATAGTAGTTTTTAAGAGCCATTTTGAATATATAAGCTCACTTTTTATCAATATATTTTTAAATAAACTCTTTGAACTAAGAATTAAAGTTTATTTTTTAGATATTTGTTAGTTATGCTGAAAACAAAAAAATCACGATAGCTGTAACTGTTACTTTTGCTATTCAAAGTTGTTTGAGATACAGACTTGAAAGGAATGCCAATTTTTAGAGAGTTTTTTTATATATTTTTTTTCTCAATTCCAAATATCTAAACTTTGGTTAAAAATTAAAAATATTACATTGGAGATGCTATTATCGATTGAAAAAATCCTCAAGGGAACTAACAATTGATTAACTTAGTATTTGGTAAACAAAACTAGAAAAGTCACACCCAATCAGCATTAAGTTCAAATATAATTTTGACTAGGTTGATACCTTTCATGTCACTGACACTAAAGTAAACAATAATAGGTATGAGAGTAATCCTAAACAATATAAATCAATCATTATTGTTTCCTAATGATAGAACAATTTCAACAAAAAAGAAAGACACGATGAATTTATTAAGGGGTGTCAGGAGCCTTAAATTTTAAAAAAAATGTGTCTGAAATGCTTTATTTAACACTTCTGTATCATGCATTAAAATCAACTCAAAAGGATGACATTTTTTTTGTAAGCTTGAAACGGTTCCATATGTGTAATTTTACAGTTAAATATGAAAATTTATTATTATTATTTTTTAAAGGTTAAGGGCAGTATTTTAAAGAATTGAATTTTTTGCCCAAGAAATGCAAGTTTCACTTCACGTTAAACCTATTGTTCAAATATTACACGAATATTACTAAATTAGTATGAAATCAAACTTAAAATTTACTTTCAGGTTCTGAAGCTGTTTTGTTTTCAAAATAATTATTTAATTTTTTATAAAAAAAAAAGGTTAAAATTTAAAAATTATAAATTTTTGAAAATTAAACAATTCCTCTGAAATTACTTTCAACTAAGGCTTAGGTTCTAGATATTAATAATTAGAATATATGTACATATTTTAATTCATTTCTAATAATTACTATTTCATACGTTTTATGAGAAATTTGAAAAAAAATTACAGTTTGAGAAATATCACTTTAAAGTTAGAAATTTGAATAATTTCATACCCACTATAATAGACGACATAAAAAGCCCCTCATATTATAATTAAGTCATTATTTTACAAATATATACTATATAGGTGGAATTAATTTGAATTTATTCACTTTGTAGGGCACAAATGTCATAAACAAGCCTGTTGCAGCTGTTTCGACATTTTTGGCGTATTAAAACATACACAAATGTACAAAATGTAACAGTATTATTGACATAAATTTAGATTTTAAGTAATTCATAAGAACATTTTAAAGATACATAAACATCACATATAAATCATGCTACTTTATATATCTTGCCTAAAATGTAAAAAAAAAAAAATAAAACAATTCGGGAAAAAATATTGTAAAGCTAAAATTCTGAATAATTTAAAGCTTATTTTAGTTATTCATATAAAAAGACCTTTATAATTATAATTGATGCACGTTAAATCTGTCGGGGTCCAAAGTCCTCCCGTGGTGTGGTGCGGAAGTTAGGAGAGGGGGTGCCAGCTCAGGTGTCATCCTCGTCACTTGACCGTGGTTCAAAATTAAGAGATCCGTCGCCAATAGCCATTGTGTTGCTTCTAGTGTGACGTCAATGAAAACTAAACTAAACTTATAATAATAAAAGCCATCTTAATTTTAACAATCAACAAGTATAAGTGTCAATCGATCAACAAATATAAAATTAATCTACAAGTTACTTCACCTTGAATGGCTATATCATTGTAACTAATATGAATATATATATATATTAGTCGCGGGTTCAATCTTTGGCTGTCAAAGACCCGCCGTGTAGCCGGGGCTTCACCAGAATTTTTTTTTTTTTTTGGTTATATACCTTTCTCTGCCCATGTTTTTTTTCACTGTTGTTGCTTTAGGCGAGGCTGCCCTTTCGAATTTTCCATATGAATTCGGATTCTAGTTCACCAGATATTTTTTTTTTTTTGGTTATATACCTCTCTCTGGATAATTTTTATCTTGCGCTATTAAATCCCACAGTCACACACTCAAGCATGTGATGGATGTTTTCTTTTTTAGCCAATCACGGACAGTAGATTTTTGCGCCTCCGTTTCTAAACCAAAAGCTTGCACATTTTTGTTTTTTAACCAATCAGAGGTTATGAATTTTGGCGCTTCCGTTGCTGAGCGTAGACTTCTGAGAGTTTCTAGAACATTCTTTATTGTCCGTTACTTCGTTTAGAAACTTTTTCAGTTCTGTCACTATTGTTGACCTTGCGTGGTTTTCCAATTTACGTTGTTCACGTTTTTTATTTAATTTCTCCTGCTGGATTGAATTTGAGTTTCTGCGTTTTTAAACCTGGTCAACAATCACCAATTCTCCGTTTATTCACCCAAGTACAGTTTTTTTCAATGGCTGCGAGAATGACTTTGACAGAGGTGAGTGAAAGTACTTTGCAATTTTTGTCTGATGTACAGAAGGAAGGAAAATATCCTTTTCTAGTATGGGTTCTGAAATTAGGTTTAATTTCGTCCACCTGTGCATGTCCTAAATGTGGTGATGACGAGACTCAAAAAACTTCCTTCTTTTCCGCTTCTCGGACTTAAATTTCGGCAAATTTGGCGATTTTTCAAATTTCGCCGAGTGGTTACGCTAAACTGCATTTCACCATATTTTACTTTTTGAAAAACTGATTTCCACAAAATGATCGGTTAAATCGTGTTTTGTTACCTTTTCTTTTATTACCCATAGTAATTATGCTAAAACTTGAAAGAAAATAGGTTCAAATAGCTGTAAATAAATACATAAAATTCTATTCAAAAATTCTCTCACACTTGTAAGCAAACCGAAAAGATTTTGGAATATGGAGAAATTTAGTTGTTTAACTCCTACTCTACAGAAAAAATATTTATTAAAAACTGAGGTTAAATTAATTGCGAAAAATCTTAAAATTAAACTAAAGTGCTGGAAAGCAAAATAAGAACTAAAGTGGGTGTGCCAGCCGCCATATTTATGACCATACCCACACTGGGATTTTTTTCGCAAAAGTGACTTCACTTTGAATAGCTTTAACTTTGCAACTAATAGGAATATCAAAAAACTTTTGGTGTCAAATTATTCAGAGTAATCCAATTTATATTAAAATTCTATTTTCAGAAAATTGATTTTTTGAAAGTCTTAAGGCTCCTGATGATTCCTTAAATATTTCTAAAATAACTTCTTGAAGTTTAACCCGGGAGGGGGGGGGAGCATCACAAAAGTCGTAAATATATATTGTTTTAGTATCAGATTGTTATTAATTTTATTTTCTCTTCTTTTGATCAGAATCTTAGACGAAATATATAATGTACTCAAAAATGGGAAAAAAAAAAAAAAAAAAAAAAAAAAAACATTTTAAAAAAATTTTATAAATTATTAAAATAAAAAAAGAATGGAATTCAGATTAAGACGGATGATTATTAAATAAAAAAAATTAATGTATTAAATACTATCATTTAATCTACAAAATGCGTGAAAAAGGGAAAACAAAATAATGAAAATCATTATTTTTATATTTTATTTGAAAATTGTATTATTTGGTTTCAATGAAAGGAAAATAAATTGGTTTCAGATAACATAATTTGTAGCACAATTCTAGGTAAAATATGTGTTTTATTATCATATCTCCCACTTTCATTAATAAGGCAAAAATTCTTTATTATTTAAAAACAGGTAATTATAGAAAATTCAGTGTAAAATGTAAATCAGTATTAATTTTTTCTTTAGTATCCGAAATGGGCCTTAATGATTATGTCTTAATTAATCAAAACATTTCGAAAAGACTTAAAATATATATTCATTATTTAATTTTTAATATTTATCTTTTAAAAGTTTCATAGTATATTTTATTACATTGACGTTAGTTTAGAAATGTGTTATATGACAAATGTGATTTTTCAAAGTTCTTTGTGGTGAATAGTGAGCCGTTAATTTATTGCTCGTTCTGGAGTTTCAAGTTTCAATAGCCCAGTATTATTTGAAGCGAAATTAAAGGCCTGATATTTCATTGAAAGCCAAGTTGCACAGAAACAGCTGGCATGAAATATAAGTGCTTGTCTATGGCCGACTCCAAGAATAATCGTAAGCGATTAATTTCGTGACAAATTCGAAAAAGGCATTTCAAGACATAATGTACAATGAATATTATAACGATAAATTATGCTTTCATGGAAATATTGTTTCACATTACAAATACTGACGCTTTGCAGGTTTTTGAACTCAAAATTTCTCTCATATTTTGTAACAAAAGTATAGATGAAAAATGAATTGTGGTATTTAGAAAAAAAAAAAATATAGATTTCTCGTATGTAGTTGGTAGTTGGATTAATTAACAAATTGTGAAAGAGTTATGGAGAAGGAAACATTTAAGGCTAATTACTTTTCGCTTAAAATTGCAGAAGTAAATTTTTTTTAAAAATAAGATTTATCACCCCTTCCCAAATGATTTATTATAAAATTTTCTTAAAATTGCACGGTAGATAAGTATTTTTTTTTTTTATAAAGAACGTTAATTTTAATTTATTTCTTTTTTTTAAAAAAAAGATTTAACTCTAGCAAAAAATTATAATGTATGTTTAAAACATGTAAAAAATATCTTGGTCATAGGAAAGTTGTTTTTCATTCAACTAAATCTTGTATTTCGATTTCACTGGGGCTACGTTTGCTTAGTGATCATGGTCGTTATAATTACGGCGACGAGGTTTTTATCTATTCGTAGTCTCGAGCCCTGATACCACTAAAGAACTAACATGTAGCTGTGTACGTTAAATCTGGTCGAGGTTTCAAGTCCACCCATGGAGTGGTATGGAAGTTTTGAGAAGGTGTTGCCTGTTAAGATGTCGTTCTTGTTCATTTGAATGTTCAATTGAATGAGGCGAAAATTTATAAGGTCCATCTCCAATAGCCCTTCTATTGCTTTTAAGTGTGACGTTAATAAACAGTTACAATCAACTTTTTAGAAATGACAGATATCAAGAAGGATTATTCCAGTGTTGCTTGATGATACCGCAAAATCCCGAAAGTTTTTTCTGAAAGAAAGTAAAGAGATGCTTTAATTCTTATTCATTTTGGCACTTATATATATATATATATATATATATATATATAAAAGCGAAATACCACTGACTGTCTCATCACGAGATCTCTAAGACTATGCGACCGATTGACTTGAAATTTAGCATAGTTACTCATTTTGCGATGTAGACGCTCACTAAGAACGGAAATTACGGAAGTCTTATCCAAAATGTCATTTTCATCCGTTAATCTACTCTTATCCATCGGCTATGTAATTTTTGGCGACTTTATCGCCAAAAATGATATGACCGACGCCAAACGGAATATATATATATTTTTCTATGTATACCGCGTATTGTCACCAATTAAGTTTACTTGGTGAGATTTGCTCTTGCGAAATGGAAAAATACTAAATAATTTAGCCAAAATATAATATTATCGTCTTCCCAGCGAAGCGGGTGGGTGTCAGCTAGTATATATATATATATATATATATATATATATATATATATATATATATAGCACTTAAGTGTGTACATGCTTCCCTCTTTCATTTTAAATCGTACTAATTGGAACATGCAGAAAACGAACCTAATCTATCTATATAGGAGTCTTGAAACGAAATCTGCCACTTTCATCCTTTCGATACTGTACCTCAAGTTGTTTTTTTGATATAGAAAAGTAAGGTCTCAAAGGTTAAAACTCCTATACTGATTCTATAATTCTGTAGATAGGATCGTTCCGAAAAGGGGCAGAGCCGTTCTTTTGAACCGGAACGAAAGCACAAAGCATTAGCCTCCGATAGATTTTGCGAAATAAAAATGCTTTCAGTTTTTTTGTTTGACCTAAATATGTATATAAATTTAAATGCTATTGCAGTAAACGTACATTTTCCGTCCGAGAATAGTTCGGGCGCTTTGAGTCACTTACTAAGCTTGCAAATAATTATTGAGAAATTAATTATGTGTTACAGATGATTGTAATCGTATGATTTATTGTGATGTGTGGAAATAAATCAAACAATAGAATTTACATGAGAGGAAAAAAAATTACATCAGTGTTACACTGAACTATACTGAATATAACACGAAGTATATGTTTATCAATACAAAGGTTGGTTGGTTGTCTTTTATCAACATTTGTTTTTATCAACACCCTCGTGTTGCTTTTTATTAGAAGCAACACAAGGGCTATTGGCCACGGGTCTCGTAATTTGGAACCTTGGTCAAGTGACGATATTGAGACAAAGGAAAACTTGATTGTTTGTAATATTTTGATTCAAGATATTTTATAAAATTCATATGCTTTTCAAAATCTAATCAGGATTCTATTAAAATACTGTCTGCAGATCAGATAGTTTAATTGTTTATGTTATCGCGAAAAATTTCCTCTCTGTGGGCATGTCTGGGGAGTGAAAATGAAATCCAACTGAGAGGATAACGACAAATGACGCTTTATTCATAAGTCTTCAGTACAACTCACAGGTAGCACAACTTGGGCAATAACAGTTCAACAAATATACCGCACTTGCACAGTTTAGTGAAACAGAAACAAGAACAAAGCACACATTGAAGGACAGTAACCATTATTTCAGCAACGTTCAGTTTCTCAGATTATTACTCCTCCCTGCGGTTTAGCCTCCGCAGTAATATTTTGCGTTTCCGAGGCAGGATCAGACAATTTCATGCAGGTACTTGTTACTTCTTCACAAATTCACACGGCAAGCTTCATTTCAAGCTCCAACAGCAAGCTTCATTTCAAGCTCCAACTGCTTTTAGTCGATTCCCAGATCCATCTATTAAACAGAGTCTCCAAAGACACTCTCCGATAGTTCCCCTAGATTGAGGTCAAATATCCAGCAGATTCACCCAGCCTCAATTTCCCGATCGGTCTACAAAGCATATTCCACATACAAACTAATTCCGTACACAGACTGATTCATAGCGTTTCATACTCTAGGCGAATTCATACCTTTTCTGGACAAGCATGACGTTATATAGGAAAATTCCCGGAATTCCCTATAACTTCTTTCCGGATCGATTTTTCGTCCAGGTTACAGCACCTTTGAGTGCTTTTCATTTGTCACCAAAGTAACCAAATTTCTCATCATGTGTCCGAATTCCAGCAAATTCGTCACCAATGGAAGTGGTTGTAGTATAAACTCCCTTTTGCTAATTGGTAACATCTCTGTAAATCCATCTTTTCTTTTAAAAGAGAAACGTTGAAGGGAAGCATCAATTCATGTTCGTAAAAATATGTATTAGTCGTTCAATATTATTTGTTCATGTGCTGTAATCACTTCATGTAATTCTTTCAATACTAATCTGTAGAATGTAATAAGTGGAAAATGAAAATAATATTTTTGTATGTTAAATAATTTACATGTTAAATTTACACCAGGACCCACTTTTTTCCACGCTTGTCCTTCTTATAAGTTCAACTTTCACTTCTCAATGTGGCCGCGGTAACTTTGTGGCCATGTTGACGAACTCACGGCTGGCATTGTTTTCGTTGTGTCGGCATATAAATATATGCACGGAAGATAAATATTTTTTGAATAACATTAATTTTATTTTATTTCTTTTTTTCAAAATAAATTAGCATTTGCAAAACATTATAATATATCTCTAAAATACAAAGAAAATATCTTTTCAATAGAAAAATTTTTTAAAAATCCAATAACATCTCGTATTTTGTTTTTCTTAAGTGGCTGCGATTACATAATGGTCGTGGTCGCGAAGACCATGCTGGTGTTCTTTTCGTCAAGTCCTTTGGGCTCGAGTCCTTATGCCTCCGAAGACCTATCGTGTAATTGGGTTGACGTAAGTTAAATCTGTCAAGGCCCCAAAGCCTTCTGTTTGTGGGTGCGAAAGTTTGGAGAGAAAAGTGCCAACTCAGGTGTCTTCATCGTCACTTTACAAATATTCAAAACTATGAGGTTTCTTGTTAATAGCCAGGTGTTTCTTCTCAGTGCGATGCTTACATACAATCTCAATCATACACATTTGTTTTTCTTGACTTACTTATAGGTTCAAATCTCACATCTTCTTGCGGCCGCGGTAACTGAGATCTTAATAATTAATTAATCAATCAATTTTACGTTTCATTAGCATTAAACCGCAGACTATAAGTGGGCAATTTGTAGGAAGTCAGTGAAATATCTGAATATGATAGCGTTTTTCCTTAGCTTCCACACATTGATAAATTAAGGTTTCAAAGCACAGAAAAGCTAAGAATTGAAATTGCCGTAATTATATTCTACAGTAATCTTTAAAGGCCTCAACTACGGAAATTAAGAAACCTCGTGTTTTGACAAAAAATGAACGTCTAGTTAAACAAAGGAGAACCCTCCCCCCAAACACATATTCACCAAAACATCATCGTTATACAGAAAACTAAGCAGCCATCAAAACAATGGGTTGCTTCCTGTGAATGTACTCCAAAGAAGATGAAGACAGTCTCAACGACCTGCAAAGTTATCGAGACGATTTTAGAAGTAGAGGTGTCATGGGAGGTTTTAGAAAAGAAGGAAGAAAAGGACAATATATGGTTTTGCCATCCCATGCTCCAGCATTTCTGGTACTTCATTTCCCTTGATACCATTTTTCTATTTCTAATACAACCTTTATATATACCTAGAAGAAAAAATTAATACATGGAATGAACCAGGAAACAGAGAGGACGGTACTTAAATTGATAATAATATCTTTAAGACACTGGTGCAGATAAATTATTCTTGTAATTATCGTGAAATAACCCTCCCCCCCCTTATATATATATATAAGATATGATATAAGAGATAAGATAATGATTTATCATTAAAAAAACATAAAGGAAGAGAACAATTAAAATCAAATCAACAAAAAAAAACCACATTTTATAAAACCTAAATAAAAAAATTGAAACTGGAATCAAATTTGAAGTTAAGAGATAGATAAAATTTAGACTAATTTTATTTGGTGTATTATTAAAAATATTATTATATATATATATATATCTATATGTATATTATTATATATAATATATATTATATATATATTGTATAATATATTTAATATAATATATATATGTATATATATATAATATACATAACTATAGTATATATGTATATACTATATATGATATAATATATACTGTGATTCTTATAATCTTGTGGAATTTTAATTGAAGGTTTTTTGGAAACATTGGTTTTAGGTGAGATTATTTGTTGGAAAATGTGTAATTTGAAAATATTTTTTCTTTTCATTCTTGTTACCAGAGTTGCATTGAGGTTATCATTTTTGCCCATAAAGATGAACACTAGGGAGAGTTGGTATCTGAATGTGCATGTTTTGTTTGTTGGATCATTCAAATTATTAATTTATGGTTTTCAAATTTGATTTCATTTTTATTAATGGTATAATTTATGGTTTATGAGTTGTTTTGTGGTTAATTTGGTTTTGATTTGTTATAGTATTTTTGTGTGTTTTAATAATAACTTTTATTTAGGCTTTATCTATGCTATATGTATTGTTCCTTATGTTCTCATATATATACATTTATGTAATATACATATATATTTATATATATACATATGCTATCATATATTGCTCTATTTATTGAGCCCTATATGTATGTATATCTTCTTATATTTAAATTTCTTATATATATAATATAATTTATTATATGTATAATATAAGTTCTATATAATAATTATAATTTATTAATATGTATATATGTTATGATCATTAATATGTATGTATTGTATGTAATAGTTGAATAGTATTTGTAGACCAATAATAATTAATTTATTATTTAGCAAATATATTAATATAAACCAATATGAATTATGATATAATTATAATTGTTGTTATATATAATTTATATTTAAGTTATTAAATATAATTTAAATAATATATCATTTATTATATATATATATATTTATATATATATAATTATATATATTTATATAATGTTGTGTGGATCTATCACAAGATATTTGATTAACACTAAATTATATTACATTTCAGTACTAGCTTCAGTATTCACTGTCAAAAATTAAATTTTTAAAGTTTGAAACAATTAAAATAACTCCATAAAGGTGAAAAATCTGATATAGAACAGGACTGAACAAACTGGTCAAATAGAAATGAATTCTGAGGTACAAATATTTTTGTTAAGAAAATCATATCCGATACCAACTAAAAAGCATATTCGACAATGTATTATGTCAATAGCAGAGTTGCATAAAGTTTTGAAATTGCTTCCCATGGAGATCTGTTTCTGACACATGCTAATTATCAAGTGTTATTCGTGGCACTCTAATATCACACAGTTAAGGATACGAAGAAAGAATAAAAACACTAAGTTGTTTTCCGAAAGTTTATCCGTCTTCGCGGAGGCTAAAGCAAATGTTTGTTTTACTATTGGTACAAAAATTTTCTCTTTTTTGTGGTTCTATGAGGAAATCCATATAAAACTATAGATCTTCTTTTAAAACATTAAAAAATTAACATGCTTGTTATTTAATAGATTTTTGTATAATTATCGAAATAATTGCAAACATACATTTTGTAAAAATAGGCTAATAGCATATGATCGATATTTTGTCTGACAATTTAATTACTAAGAAAGATTCAAATTAAACTATAAGCAAATGAATTAATATTACATTTTTCAAAACAAACACGAAAAAATTATTTTTAATATTTTAAAATATATGAACAAAGTAGTCTTGTCATTTCAATTTTATTCTTCAGAAAAATCAAAGCTTCAGTGAAAATAAAAGATTTAGTCGCGTAAGAAACAAAGATAAAAGGAATGGAAAAATACAGTATTTCTTAGATTTTGTTTAATAAAAGTAAATTGAAGACTCAAATAATTTGTGTGTCGAAATCTTCTGCTGTTTTTAAAATTCAGCTCATATTTGAAATATTATATTTCTTTTTATGCTTTTGACTTTGTGCATTCTTATTACATATACATAGTAATAAGTTTCAAACCCTGTTGTTACTGTAATTATATCTTAAATCAAGCTGTAAATCAATTTGTAAAATGTATAAACCGATTTTACATGAAGCTTAACTATAAAGGTTATTAAAAATACATCATAAAAATATTGCGACCAATTTTTGGATTTCTACATCAATGCTTCCCTAGTGGTTATAGTTGCTAATTGGCAAATGGCATTGCTTCGTGAAGAATGAATCTGAATTCAAATCTGATGTCACTAAGACCACTGTAGAGGTCTGATGCCTTGTTAAACCTGTCAAGCATCTTCCCGTTTCCATGATGTGGGAAGTTTGCAAGATAGTGCCAGCTCAAATGTTGTCCTTGGTACTTGACAAAGGTTCAAAATTGCAGCAAATCTTCGCAATAGCCCTCTAATATTGGTTGCTTAAGAGCAGCGTTACTAATGTAATCAAAAAAGTTGTCATCTTATTGATGAGAATATTATGGCTTTCATTTGTTTAATCCAAATAATCATTTTCATACAAAATCTCAACTATTTAGTCGAAGATAATATGTTTTTGTTACCTCGATCTGTATGAAATTGAGATGAAAAATTTAAAAACAAACTGCACACAACAGTTAAATTATTGAATGATTTTCAATTTTCAAAGGAACTTTCTAGGAAAAGAATGCGTGGAAATATTAATAATGATGAATAATAATGAATAATTACTCTACGCTATTACCGTTAAAGCTGTATATATATTTAGTATTATTGAATTGGTCATATGATTAAAATAATTAAGTTAAAAATACAATGCAAAATCACATTCAATAAAGAGGATATTAAGAAAATAAGTTATGTATAGATAGAGGTTATCTTCTAAAGAAATACAAACTAATAATGATAATTATGCAAGAGTACATAAATGCGATTATCAAATCTGCCACTACCCATGAGTAGTTGAATTTGGAAGAAAGTTAATGTATTCGTTTAGCCATTCACCTTTGATTAATTGAGAAATTTTCACCTTTAAATTTAAAATTTTAATAGTTAAAATACTTTAGTATAAATAAGTAAATCTAAGTAATACAATTCTACAATTCTATGAAACAATTCTGCTTTTAGAATAACGGGGTGATTTCTAATTTTTTGTGTTATGAACTCTCTGGTCTCAGAAATGTGTCTTTAACAACAATAATAAAAATCCATGGAAAAGTTTTGCAAAAAGATGTTCAATACAGAAAAGGCTAACATTTCTTAAATAAATTTTAAATTATTCAAGCTTAATAAAATAGAGAATTAAGCAAATGATAGTGACAATGGAATGATTTTGATTTATTTATATAACTTTTTCCTTATTCATTCATTCAGTAATTCATCAACTCACTTATCCATTCACTCACATCATCTTTCATTTAATTTAATTACTTTGTGCTCATTTGTGTTAAAAAATTTCAATGGATAAGAACTCATTTTCAACAAAATGAAACTATTTTGTAAATATCATTTGCTTTTGTTTAAATAAATCCTTTTCTTAAATGTATATCAGTATTTTCTTTAAAATATTTTTTTAAGGAAAGGAACAAATTTAAGTGTATTGAACTAAACATAATTTTTGGAATTTTTATTTTTTAAATAAAATGTATTTAAAAATAGACAATTCGAGCATTTATATGCTCCGTTGCAGTTTTCATTTAGAATTTATCAATAAATCTCAATTCCTTTTTACTATGTACAATATAATAATTTAAAGCCATTACGAAACTTTCAAATATAATAATATTTAAAGAATGCATTTATCTAATTTATCGATAAAATCATTACATCTTACAGAACAAGTTAAAATTTTTAGAAATAGAGAACACTTCGATTATTTGAAAGTGATTTAAATAGAAAATAACCTCTCTATAGTACACACAAATATATTTTTGCAGAAATGATTTATTTTAAGCTCTTAGATCAAAAGCCAAGAGATTAAGAATAAATGACTATTACGTGTATGGTGATTCAAAATGGTTTGTAGTAAGTTAAGTTGAGTGATTGTTTTATTAACGTTGAACTTAAAAGTAACAAAGGGCTTATTGGCTACGGAACTAAATTATGAATCTGGGTCGTATGACGCAGATAATACATGAGCTGGTACTCATCTCGCCAAACTTCACACCACACCACATAGGGAGGATTTAAGACGAAACCAGATTTAATGTGCATCAATTTCAGCCTCCCAGTGTGTCTTTAGAAGGCCTCTTGGCATCAAACCCATATTTTATAAACACGCATAGACCGTGAGTCTGTTTTAATGAGTGGCTACCACGGACCTCGATTAAAATAGAGTACCTTTTAAATTCCTGATTATATTCTCACTCTCCCTATATGTATCTTGTTCAGATTTTCGAATCGTTCATAAAATACTTTTATTCATACTACATTCAAGATTATTTTTAAACTTGTAGTGGGTGGCGCTGATATTGTTAAGTTTTTCCAAATATTAATTCATTAACTTATTCAATTGGTGAAAATCAGTTTAGCCAGCTCCGCTTGTAGATTTCAAAAAATTGCCAATGTTTTTTGGCTGAGCAATCAAGATGCAGAACGACGAGAGCAACCACATTTGGCAAAACACCGCCAAGTAATTCCTGTCTCAAATTTACTTGGGCTAAACTGCATTCCCACTATTGTTTACCGGATGAATTAAAAACAACCAATGCTTCTGCTATGCTTTCGCCCTGCAATTGCAAAGTTAGTCGAATAACGTTGGCGTGAAATCTTCATGCTTTCGGATCAGATCTCACGTCAGTCATAATTTTTTTATTTGATTTTCAAATAATTAATTTGATTTATAAGGGAGAAAAATTTCTCTATATAAGATGTTGGCTAGGATATATTTTAGGAATAAATACTGCCAGTGACGAAAGCTTGATATAGATCGCTGGAAAAAATTTCTTTTTACCACTTAATGACCTTCTGTCATATGTATATACATCATTTCATATTAAATTTACATGGTATTTAATGAAAAGTAACTAAAATGAAAATTTTTCTTTGTTGACCTAAGTGAGATTGACTTTAATTTTTTTTATAACATTGGTATGCATTTTTCAAAATGTCAAGCGATCGAATATAAATCAATGATATGAATTGGGAATTGTAGACCTACTCGGCTTCAAGGGATAGTTGGGCCTGCTTTGCAGTTCCGTGTGGGGAAAAATCTATTGAAAGAATGTTGCTCATAAGGGAAATTCAGAATGAATATAAACTAGAAGCAGGTGGGTACTAAAAAGTAAAGTACTTTGAGACCATTCTAATTAGATAAAATTTAAAACTAAACAAAACAATTTTTCAATGAAACGTAAAATTTGTTTTCTCTTTTTTTTATTGCTCTATGTTATTCGTATTTATTATTGTTCTAATAGCAACAGTTTTCAAATTACATTCCTACATTGGTATTCTATCCTCGGGCAATGTAGCGAGAAGAAATTGATACATCGCACTGCGTTTTCAGTTTCCAGCCATTGAACTTCTCTTTGAAATTTGCAATTGAACCCATTGAGATCGAGAATCTATGACTCTTGTAATTTCGGACGATTGAACTCAGTTTATACATAGATTAGCATTAAGTAACACGCCATTGGAGCTTCATTTCATGTCATTCGTTGCTCAAAGATCAAGTGTTTACGATCTTCGATTGGATTAATTTTTGGCTTATTCGCCTATAAATTATGATTGATATCGAGAAAGTGGCGAAAAAGAAATGATTGAGTTGGTGAAATATACATATATAAAATGACTGGGAAGATATATTTGTCAAGTATAATTAGCACGTATTTTTTAATTGGCAGAAATATTTTCTAAATAAATTCTACAATCAGATCTTTGATAGATGAGATAGAAATCCATGAAAAAACTCTGAGTAGATTTAAAAAATTGAAGCAAATAAGAAAATGTATCATAGAGTTTTCAATTATTTCTTAGACATAACTGTGAGTATATACATAAGAGTAATTTTTTTGCGTATTAGTGAGGATTCTTCTTGCATAATGTAGTAAATTATAGCTATTAAAGTTGATTCTTTTAGTTTTTAGTTTAGTCATTAGGACGTATTACTGAAAGAAAAGGCCGAACCTGATATTAGGTGTTTTAATACAGTCACTCAGAAACAACACGGGGGGGGCTATTGGCGGACCTCGTAATTTGAGAACCTCAGTCAAGTGACGAGGTCCGTCGACTCCTGAACTGGAACCTCTCTCCTAAATTCTACATCACACCAATAAGTACGAACCTCGACAAATTGTCAAATATCAAATTTAATACAATTTAACTTTAGTTTTAAAAGTGCATGACTGTAAATTATATACAAATGCCTTTTATAAATGAAATTCGAAATGCATATATAATATTTGTTCACAGTCATTTGTTACTGTAGGCCAGTTTAAAAAATTTGCGGCTCTGTCAGCATCTTTTACGACGGAATTTACTATAAAAACAAGTTTTATTTAATTTTTTAATGCTCTTTTTTTCGAAAAAAAAAAAAAAAAAAAAAAACACGCAGATATTGCTGACTCATGATTGGTAACTTTTACAAAAGCAGGTATAGGCGTTTTCAATTTTTTATGACCATTTTTCATAGCATGGTCAATGAACTAAGAATACGAGATAACTTTTGAGGTGGGAAACATTTACCCAGTTTATATTTAATAATAATATTCGGCGTCATTTCCTCGCGTAGAAAAAAACTCCCAAATATTTTAAATATCTATGTCTTTACAGAACCTACAGTAAAGAAAATAAAACTGGTTTAAGTCAGTTTCCTATTTATTATGGAAAAAATTATTTTACATGTATTTTAAGAAGATGTAAATGGAACCTGCTATAATTATTTTAGTGTATTATCGTTTATTTCATTTATTCTAAATTATTCCGAAACTAAAGTTATTACTGTATTAATATAACTGGATTTTATAATTTGAAATGTTTCTAGAATTACAGGCTTCTCTTGAATAACAAAATTAGTGGTTCCGTGTTATTCAGGAGACAAATTACAGATAGAACTAACTAGTATTGTGTTGTTAATGTACACTACTGACAGACAATTTTCTTTATAACCTGACGATGTTCATGCACATATGTACAAGGGTTCCATATTAACAACAGTACTATTAATTGACTTCCAGCAATTCCAGTCCTGTGCTTTTCGAGGGTTACCAACATCGTGCGAACACTGTGCGATTCGAAAGATGCGATGCCTGTAGTATATTAAGACCACCGTCTATTTTACTAAGCTTTTTTTTTATTTATTAGGACGACGTCCCATTAGAAAAGAACAATTAAAAGCATCCACATGTTCAAATTTTTTATTAATTTAGAAAAATATATATTGGTCATTTTATACGATTCGCTTGTCTCTATATCTCCTGCATACCTTTCAACTAGCCTTTTAGGAACTTATAATATGCCGTTATTTTTATTTGAGTATCTCGACTTTTGAATTGAATCTGGAATTTTTTACAGATTTACATTAGATTATAGAAGGGCGGAATA